>CAJHQQ010001267.1:0-105233 GCA_905132885.1 Moricandia moricandioides
CAAAGAATGTGGGTGTTGCAATACATACATGATGTAGATGCTCTCATGCTCAGAACCGAAACCAAACTCTGAATGAGGAAAATTAAAGACAATTCGGTGTATCGAAGCTAAGCGATTATCTGAGCTCATGGAGTGACGTGGACACGTGGATAACTGTGCATCCAATGTTGCTGCCAACTCTTCCACGTTCTGCTTTCCATATCTGTACTTACGATTTACATCAATTACACCATTATAATAACTCATGAGATAACCAAGTTCGTAATTATTAATGTAACCAAATATATAAGATGTAATACTGTTGTTAGTACCTCGACTATCAAGGAAGACGCAGTGATGTTGAGGCAGAACCAAGGCTCTGCGCCTAGAGACAAAGAAAATGAAAAGTTCTCCTTCTCGTACACAGAAGTATTTTCGGCGCTTGTATGCTGTATTGTTTTAGACGTTTTAGTTGTAGAAGATGAAAAATCGAATCGCATATAAACGATATAAATAAATCGATGTTAAGGAAATATACGATTCAAAAGACGAGATAAAACGATAAGAAAACGTTTAGAAATATAAACCATGGAGTCGAGACGAATCTCTTTCCTTAACTCTTAATATTCGCTTCTGTAGTGAGACGGACTTGTACGAATTAGAGCCCAGGATACAACCATGAATAGACGATTCACGCTACACCCGTGAACGTCCCTAACGAACTATAAATCTACGAAACTCTCTCTACTAATGACTTACGCTTAGGGATTTTGATTGTTGGTTTCGTTGTTGTAAAAACGTTAAACAAATGAAATGAGAAAGGGACGAGTTTTTAAAGAGGAGAAGACGAGCCACTTTCCGTAACTGATGCAGCGAGTGCGCACGTTAGCGGAAAATCTCGCGAGTATCTCGGAGGCATTATTTCTTCTTATCGTCACGAAGAGAAACTGCGTGTTGTTTTGGACGAACTACGCGTCGTTTAAACACAAACGTCATGCTGTTTTATGGACTTAAAATAGGCAAAACGTTGGGCTTAATTGGGCCCAAAAGAATATCTTGTAGTGGCCCTGGGGCCACATTTACCCCCAAGCCCAAGCCCAAGCCCAAGCCCAAGCCCACGCGAGCCGAGCCGGCGGACGGCGGCGGCGGCGCGCGCGTGGGGTGCCTCCTCTCTCTGAGCTGTTTACACTATGCTATCAAAGATTCATATATATACAACTCAAAATCCCTCTTTTCTAACCAATGTGGGACAAAACTCAACTTATGAGTTTCATGTGTTCAAGATCCACAACTTCATCACATCATTTCTCATTCAATTTAAATCTGTTTTTTGATGTTTCAATATATCAGATTGTAGTACTCATTACAAGCTTTACAATGATATATTAACATGATTAAGACGACCACCGGTTTTGGCCGGAAAGCCACCGGAAAAGTTCGAAAAAAATCACTGTGCAAAAAACCAGTTTCCAACAATCCCCCACATGAATAGAAATGACTCTAAACATATGCAGACTAAATGCAGACTCGATAGACTCTAATTTAACTTATACTTATTCTAATCTATGACTAGACTAGACAGACTTATCGAGAGTGTTTGCGAAAAATTCACTGTGTTTGAGTTGGTGGCATTTTTAAGCCTTGAACCACTCATAGTTAATATCTGTCGGGTTTACTTTACCAGGAGGTGAACATGATGTCTTGAACCAACCGATGTTTTATGTAGACCAAGACAACAGGTATAACGCAGCTTCATTTTCTCGTAGAACTTAGTTCTCTATTGTGTTCATTGTGGCCTTGAACTATTCCTGGTTTTCATGAGTGAAACTTAGAGAATATAGCCTTGCATTCATTCTTCCTAGAAACGGCCTCATTTCACACTCATTAGGTGATTGACCATGAAAAGTATTGAGTAATACTTCGCTTTAGAAGCTATGGAATCATTAAAAGTCTATGCTTATCCTTCTCACATTAGCACTTTATCATCTTAGGAGTTGGGTAGAGATCATAATCTCAAAGTGCTTTTGGTAGATTTTGTTTGATTTTGTTTCCCTTTGAACCTATGTCTTGGGATCTCCAGTCATGATAGGTAGGGTTGCAATCAAGCATCCTCATTTGTTATAGGCTTTAAACCCATTCCTTTTGATGATTTAGCAACTATATCTCGTGGCAAACCTTTAGTGAATGGATCTGCTAGGTTGTCAGCCGATTTGATATAATCTATTGTGATTACACCATTTGAGATAAGTTGTCTAATGGTTTTATGTCGTCTTCTAATATGACGAGATTTACCGTTGTAGAGATTTTTTGAGCCCGAGCTATAGCTGATTGACTATCGCAATGTATTCATATAGCTGGCACAGGTTTCTCCCACATAGGAATATCTTCCAAAAAATTTCTAAGCCATTCAGCTTCTTCTGCTGCTTTGTCTAAGGCTATAAACTCAGATTCCATGGTGGATCTGGCTAACACTGTTTGTTGGTAGATTTCCATGATATTGCTGCCCCTCCTAGTGTAAAGACGTATCCACTTGTGGATTTTTGAGTTTTTTGAATGCTGATAATCCAGTTAGCATCACTGTATCCTTCTAAAACCTGGTCTGTTACCATAGTGGAGCCCAAAATCTTTGTGTAGCGCAAGTAATTAAGTACTCTTGTTATAACCTTTCCAGTGTGTTATGACCTGGATTACTTGTATATCGACTAAGTACGTTTACTGCATGCGCTAGATCTGGTCTAGTGCAATTGGTCAAGTACATGAGACTCAATCACTCGTGCATACTCGTTTTGTGAAACCGCTTCACCTGAATTCTTTGTCAAGTGCATTTGGGGATCTAACGGAGTTTTTGCCCATACTATTAGAGTAGTTTTTGAATCTCTCTAAATTATTGTTTGAGCATAATGAGATTGGGTTAAGATAATTCCATTTGAATTTCTTGTATTTTAACCGAGAATATACATCTGCTAATCCCATATCTTTCATCTCAAATTTTCCTCTTGAGCATGTTTTTTGTGTGATTGATAATATCTTTATTGCTTCCAATAATGAGCATATCATCTACATATAACATAGCAAAACATACGCATTTTTGGTAGGTTTCTGTTTCAGTGATTTAAAAAATAAATTTGCAACAAGTGATTATCACAAATTCTCAAAGTGGGAATTATCGTGTTAACTCACATATTTTAAACATCATATTTTGAACATCATATGCTCAAACATTACTACATAATTAAGATGTATTCTCAAATACCAAACTACTCATGTTTAGGCGAGCTTGTTTAAGCCCATTAAAAGTGACTTTACCAAGTCGACTAACATAGTGATTACTTTGTTTTCCTGTCCAGGTTATGGCAAAATAAAGGGACAACGATGCCTGTCAAGGTTTGCTCCTCCAAATATGCGACTATTTGAACAATATAATTAGACATTCCCTTGCGGTTTAGAAGCGGATTTCTCTACACACAAATTTAGAAATGCGTATGCGACGAGTCTGTGTATTAGGTCAGTCTCAATGTACTCCTCATTGTTGCCCAACTTTTGCGAGCATTTCTATAGACCATATTCTAGCGCATAGGTCTATCGTTAAAAAGCGTACTTAGCCAATTGTCGACTATCATCAGCCTTAATGAGGTTATTCTCAGTTACTCACATGCAGTTAAGAGAATACCAGTCTAAAACGAGCGACTGAAGTGGTGTCAATAAATAAACGTATTAACAAGGGCCTTAGCTTTATCTTAGTACTGGACAATTCCGTCTCTGCAAACTAGCAAGCCTTTGCTATTGTGCGAGTCCAAACAGAAGCGTTTTTTCGCGATGCGACGGCTTCTATCAGCTTTGGTAACGCGTATCCACAGCAGTTATCTAGCGATGTTAATGACCCTATATTCTACTTAGTCGAAAGTGCCCTACTGGATATTCAGATTACTAAAAACCTCAAAAGTCCACTAGAGATGTATATCTGGTCTTTCCAATAGGAGGCAGCAATATCATGGAAATCTACCAAACAACCAGTGTTAGCCAGATCCACCATGGAATCTGAGTTCATAGCCTTAGACAAAGCAGCAGAAGAAGCTGAATGGCTTAGAAATTTTTGGAAGATATTCCTACGTGGGAGAAACCTGTGCCAACTATACGAATACATTGTGATAGTCAATCAGCTATAGTTCGGGCTCAAAATAATCTCTACAACGGTAAATCTCGTCATATTAGAAGACGACATAAAACCATTAGACAACTTATCTCAAATGGTGTAATCACAATAGATTATATTAAATCGGCTGACAACCTAGCAGATGGTTTGCCACGAGATATAGTTGCTAAATCATCAAAAGGAATGGGTTTAAAGCCTATAACAAATGAGGATGCTTGATTGCAACCCTACCTATCATGACTGGAGATCCCAAGACATAGGTTCAAAGGGAAAACAAAATCAAACAAAATCAACCAAAAAGCACTTTGAGATTATGATCTCTACCCAACTCCTAAGATGATAAAGTGCTAATGTGAGAAGGATAAGCATTGACTTTTAATGATTCCATAGCTTCTAAAGCGAAGTATTACTCAATACTTTTCATGGTCAATCACCTAATGAGTGTGAAATGAGGCCGTTTCTAGGAGAATGAATGCAAGGCTATATTCTCTAAGTTCACTCATGAAAACCAGGAATAGTTCAAGGCCACAATGAACACAATAGAGAACTAAGTTCTACGAGAAAATGAAACTGCGTTATGCCTGTTGTCTCGGTCTACATAAAACACCGGTTGGTTCAAGACATCATGTTCACCTCCTGGTAAAGTAAACCCGACAGATATTAACTATGAGTGGTTCAAGACTTAAAAATGTCACCAACTCAAACACAGTGAATTTTTCGCAAACACTCTCGATTAGTCTGTCTGTCTAGTCATTAGTATAAGTCTAGTCAGTAAAGTTTATAAAATTTTAGAGTCTATCGAGTCCGCATTTAGTCTGCATATGTTTAGAGTCATTTCTATTCATGTGGGGGATTGTTGGAAACTGTTTTTTGCACAGTGATTTTTTCGACTTTTCCGGTGGCTTTTCCGGCCAAACCGGTGGTCGTCTTGATCATGTTAATAGATCATTGTAAATCTTGTAATGAGTACTACAATCTGATATATTGAAACATCAAAACAGATTTAAATTGAATGAGAAATGATGTGATGAAGTTTTGATCTTGAACACATGAAACTCATAAGTTGAGTTTTGTCCCACATTGGTTAGAAAAGAGGATTTTGAGTTGTATATATATGACTCTTTGATAGCATAGTGTAAACAGCTCAGAGAGAGGAGGCACCCCACGCGCGCGCCGCCGCCGCCGTCCGGCCGGCTCGGCGAGGGCTTGGGCTTGGGCTTGGGTAAATGTGGCCCCAGGGCCACTACAAGATGTTCTTTTTGGGCCCAATTAAGCCCAACGTTTTGCTATTTTAATTCCATAAAACAGCATGACGTTTGTGTTTAAACGACGCGTAGTTCGTCCAAAAACAACACGCAGTTTCTCTTCGTGACGATAAGAAGAATAATGCCTCCGAGATACTCGCGAGATTTCCGCTAACGTGCGCACTCGCTGCATCAGTTACGGAAAGTGGCTCGTCTTCTCCTCTTTAAAAACTCGTCCCTTTCTCATTTCATTGTTTTAACGTTTTACAACAACGAAACCAACAATCAAAATCCCTAAGCGTAAGTCATTAGTAGAGAGAGTTTCGTAGATTTATAGTTCGTTAGGGACGTTCACGGGTGTAGTGTGAATCGTCTATCATGGTTGTATCCTGGGCTCTAATTCGTACAAGTCCGTCTCACTACGGAGCGAATATTAAGAGTTAAGGAAAGAGATTCGTCTCGACTCCATGGTTTATATTTCTAAACGTTTTCTTATCGTTTTTATCTCGTCTTTTGAATCGTATATTTCCTTAACATCGATTTATTTATATCGTTTATATCGATTCGATTTTTCATCTTCTACAACTAAAACGTTAAAACAATACAGCAACAAGCCGAAAATACTTCTGGTCGGAGAAGGAGACTTTTCATTTTCTTTGTCTCTAGGCAGAGCCTTTGGTTCTGCCTCCAACATCACTGCGTCTTCCCTTGATAGTCGAGGTACTAACAACAGTATTCATCTTATATATTTTGTTACATTAATAATCGAACTTGGGTTACTAATGAGTTATTATAAATGGTGTAATTGATGTAAATCGTAAGTACAGATATGGAAAGCAGAACGTGGAAGAGTTGGAGCAACTTGGATGCACAGTTATCCACGGTGTCAACGTCCACTCCATGAGCTCAGATAATCGCTTAGCTCGATACAACCGAATTGTCTTTAATTTTCCTCATTCAGGTTTTGGTTTCGGTTCTGAGCATGAGAGCATCTACATCATGTATGTATTGCAACACCCACATTCTTTGGTTGTTATACTTTCATGTATTGTTAACACTAAAGTTTGGTACATACATGTGTAACAATATTCACAGGCAACACCAAGCGTTAGTAAGAGGATTTTTCGAGAGTGCGAGAAAGATGTTGAAAGATTAGGATGGAGAGATTCATCTGACTCATAAGACAACCAGACCATTTAGTGAGTGGGAAATAGAGACTCTAGCTGAAGAAAAGGGTTTGCGTCTACTCAGGTCGATGGTATTCAACCAAATGGCGTTTCCGGGTTACTCAAACAAGAAAGGAAGTGGAAGTGGCTATGACTCTAACTTTCCAATCCGGAGTGCCGTTACTTTCATGTTCAAGAAATAGATCTTTGCTTAATGTCAAAGAACTTATATAATATGTATCTATTAATCAGTACTCTAATAACAATGATCGATCATGAATTTGTTTCTAGTCTCCATATACTTACAACGAACCGTTTCCAATCATAAAGACATGGGACAACAACTAAGTGTGGACGTTTACAAGTGGTGCAACTGAATGTTGCCTGCTTAAACTACATAAACTCGCTGAAGCTATCAATCTTCGTCACACAACTCAAAAAATATAATGACAAGAAGTATGAAATAATTGCAGAAGGTTTTTGGGTAGCAATAGAAAACATCAAAAGTTAGCAAAGAAAGGTTTAGCATGTAACAATAAAAAAAGTGTTGAGCCTCTGTTGAACAATGATCGTAATCATGACCTGGCACTCTCCTCTATACAAAAGAACACAAGCTGGGCTAGCATTTATCTCTTGGCTGCAATCAAAGGATTCTGTTACTACAACAACTCTTAGGCGCTTAGCCTCTCAAGCAACCATCTACATCATCTGATCTGAGCGCAAAAACAGGCTACACAACAATGTCTCCTCTTCGCCGGTGGCCTTGTTCTAAAAAACTTGACAGACTTATCAAGGACACAATCCTTGCTCAGAGAAATAGAGGAGCCTTCCAAGGCATGTTGCACTTGTGGTTGGTTAATCAGTAACTCTTTGTTTTTCCCTCTGTTCGAAATCGGATTCTCACTATTTTTTTTTTTTTTGCCAGTGTTTGTCTGTAAGATTAAACACTTTGTAGATCACAACAAGCCCATTCTAATAATAAAATTCATATTCTTAGCAAAAAAAAAAGAACACAAGATTGTTCGTACGTTATTGATGTGGGACATAACTAATAAACAGCTTCACACGACCAGTACGTCGCCGTTTCAACTCAATGCACTAATAAAGTCTACTAGGCGTGGGAAATCGGGATCCCAATCGGGTTTCGGTTCGGATTCATTCGGGTTTCGGTTTTCGGGTTTATGAATTTCAGCCCCATTCGGATATCATAAAAATTTGGGCCGGGTTCGGTTCGAGTTTAGTCGGGTTTAGTTACATATCCAAAATCCGGTTGAACTCGAAATAGTTTCAGTTTCGGATACTAATCGGGTTATCAATTCTAAAAATATTAATTTCTACTTGATTAAATTCAATATATCTTCAATTATTTCAATAAATTTGTGTGTTAAGCTTATTCAAACCATATTATTATCTTTCAAATAATTTTGTGAAACTCGTTCATCAACTATACGAAACTTGTCGTTGAACTATACATGAAAACGTTAAACATATCATAATTCATGAAAAACCAAAACTTTGTAAGAATAAAAATCACACATATGAAACATAAAAAAAAACTTCACAACTAACAATTCTATAAACATAAGAATATTATTTAAATTTTAAAAACAACAACATTGCCTAACTTCTAAACAAATGTATTCATAACTAAACTTCAAATGCAATGTCAAACATAAAACATTAATACTAGCCAAATAAAATATATATTAGATTAAGTATTTTAGTTAATTATTCATGTAATAACTGATTTATTGTCGGTATTTAATAATATCTTAGTGTGTTTTGGATATATCTTAGAAATTTTGATTAGGTATGGTACTATTTTTTGGAATTTTGAACTTTCGGGTTCTTTCGGATATCCATTTAAGTTCGGGTTTGGTTCGGGTAAAACTCATAACCCGAAATACCATAAAACAAGATCCATTCGGTACTTATATCGGGTTTGGATCGGTTCGGACTCATTTTTATCGGATCGGTTTCGGTTCGGATTTTTGGGTTTGGTTTATTTGCCCAGCCCTAAAGTCTACTGATAAAGTCTAACTGAATACTCCACAAAACATAAACTCACTTCCAAGAAAAAACTACGCTGTGGGATATACAATAGAGATAGGCATGGGACTTATTATCTGGGATTTGGATCCGATACGAGATGCGCTTCGGATCCGCTCCAAAATAGGATATTCGGGGTGGTTGGATCCGGATATTAAAATCTTGGATCCTTCTAAACTGAATCCAAATCCGAATATCTAAATTTTTAAGTTCAGATATCCGGATCCATTTTTAAATATATTAAAATTTTAATTTTGTTAATATTTGATATATTAATACTTATACATCAAATTAGGGGTAATTTTTTAATAGAATTTTGAAAGTTTTTGTAACAAAAATAGATGTCAAAGAAAAAATGACAAAAATAAAATTTTTATTTTGAATTTTTTTTTTAAAATCTCACCTCCAAAACTCCACGCTATAACTCTAAACCCTAAGTATAGATTAGTTAACCCAACAGAGTACAAATATATATTTACAGCCTTTAATAAATTTTATTTTGATCATTTTTTTCCTTAAAGTTTATTTTGATGACCAAAAAATTTTAAGTGTATCTTAGGTATTCCTCTAAAAATAGTTTTATTATCTTATATTTTTAACTAGGGTACGTCCGCGATACGCGCGAAATATAACTTATCTGGGATGTACAAAATTATAAAATTGTATCTTATTTTTTGAGTGTGGTCTATGAGTTTAATGTATTATAATATTTAAGGGTGTTAAGAATGTTGGTGTGTATAGGTTATATGTTAGTTTATTCTTCAGTTTATAGATTTTTTATAATCTTATTAAATTTAGCTGGTTTCTTTGAAAATTTGATGTGAATATAATATTCTAATTACTTTACTTAAAGATTGACTATTCTGGGTTATGTAAATAAATTTTGTGTACAATCCAAGTATAAATTTATCTTATTTTTACATATTTTGAAAATATCATTTATATAATTATGATTAATACTTTCAGTGTTTATAATAAGTTTTGCATATCTGTTTGTATTCTATGTTTATTAAATTGTATATTAAGTTAGGGGTTGATCTATGCTCCACGCAGAATATTTGTTTTGTATAAGATATACTATAGTCTTATAATTTTTTATATATTTTTGCAATTATTTTTATAACTGTTTACATTTTTTTCAATATTCTTTGAAAAAGATATTGTAAATAATTGTTTTCTTATTTTTTACAAACAATTTCTTATTTAATTTTTAGAATTATAATGTTGTTATAGATAGCTTAATGGTCGTGACTATAAGAATGCAGTTGTTAAACAATTTGAATTATTGTTCTCATATATTTTAAATTTAATTTAATGCATGGGTAAACATCATGTATCGGATCGAGTTAAGTTTATGGCTATTCTGATTTTGGGTTTAAGGATCTAAAGATTTAACTTTTATTTGGAGATTTATTAGAGTTGGTTCGGATTCTGTTCAATGGGTTTGTCTACCATTTAAAATAATGTTTATTTTATTGAAATTTACATATATTTTAATATCTTCAAATTCCAAAATAAAAGTAATGTACTTTTGTGTTATAGTAATGTACATGAAATTATCTTGAAAATTGGTTCGTTTGAATATTTGAGCGGAAAACCATTAAATATTTTAGTGTTTTCAGTCTTTTTTTAGTATTTCATATATTTATTTTGAATATTTTTAGATATTTTTTTATGGTTTTTTTAAAAGATCCAAGTCTTTTTGAATATTTTAGATATTTTGGATATTATACTTTAAATTAATTATTATATCATATTTAAATATGTAATTATGATGTAAAAAAATCTAGATACTTAAAATATTTTGGTTCGTGTCGAATTCAGTTCCGGTTTTCCAAGTAAAAGTTTCAAAACCGTTTGAATATTTTACCATTTTAGTTAGAGTTCCATAGATTTTTTTTTAGATTGGATTCTTCTTTGTATATTTTGCTAAGCCCTACTTTAATGTATTCTTTTTATGTCATTTTCTCTTGACTTATTCTCTTATTGTTTATAATATTATTTTATCATAAACGAAAATATATTAGCTCGTAAAATATTTTGGTATTAGTATAGATTGTACTTTGCCGTTCCGGAGCATTATGTTTACCATCAATGGAGTGGTAACAAACTATTACAAAGGTTAAACACCTCAAAATGAAATTGTATTCACTGCACTTATAGAAAACAAAGCATATTTTTTGTTAAAAAAAAAAAAAGAGTATCATTTGGTAAAAAAGAATCTCCCATGTTTTGGACTGAGTTTGTGTGCAGAGATTTATAAGGTTAAAACCAAAATGTGAATCTTAAATCTCAAACATAGACAAATGTTCTTAAAACTATGATAAACAACTTGATGATCATTAGATCCATCCGCTCCATGTCACTGGTCGACAAACCATTCCACATCTTTTCGATCCCTCGCCATCTTCTCCTTCACCATGCCCGACATGGTATTCACGACCCACTCCTCTGCCACCGTGATCACCACCACTTGGAAATACTATTTAAATTTTTAGCGAGTAAAACTATTTGCAGAATATCATTGGCCAAAGTGTATTTAGTTAATAGATAATACACTCCAGATGTTTCATATGTTTGGAATTTTGATATTAGAGCATGATAAAGGCATAGTCATCCTTGTGGATAAAATCAGACTAATGAATTCAAGAAAGCAGCTGAGTTAGAGTAATAACCATGCAATAACCAATATTCTCTTTAGTATTTTTATCTGGAAGACGAAACTTTTGACCTAGATGAAGAGAAATATTTGTCAAGAGACTCTCTCTTCTGCTTTTGGCGACAATGTAGAAGACATAGGCAAAAACAGGAATGAATAAAAAGAATGCCAAACGACTAATTATTGTATGAAGTAGATTGATTGATACTGAAGCAATGAAGTAATGGCTCAAAATGGATTTGATGAAAAAAGCTTACTCGGTGAATTTTGTTAAATTTAGTAGACCATCACCATTTTCATCTGATGCGTTTGAATCCTCCTCCTTCCACCAACGCATGTCATGGCGAAAAGAGTTATTGTCCAAGTTATTAGCAGTCTTCCTAAGTGACAAACGTTGGATTCTTTACTTCATTGATCTGCCTCCATTCGTTACAAATTAAAATCAATCAGAAGTGTCTCAAAAGAAGGAAGATGTCAGTCATCCAAATAACTTATTACCAAAATCTATCACGTCACATACGTTCATGCATGAATACTTCAACTCACCGCTTTTCACTGCCTGGTTTGGAGAAAACATCTGATCATGAGACTCGATATGATGATGAGAATAAACATAAAAAACAGAGAACCTTTGAGCTCGACGCTGTTGATGGACCGGCACTACCCAGTGGCTGTGGGTCAAAGCCTTGCATGTGAACCTCTGTGTGCAGTAGTGGAGCCTGTGCTTATTACAAAAGAAACCAACGCCATGAGCACAGCAAGTAGCTCGATCCTTCATGATCATTACTTGTAAAACCTCACCAAAACTCTGAAAATACTCTCGATATTTCAGTGGCTTCCAAGATAGCCGACCGATGAACAGCTTACATGATTCCATTTTCATCCTGCAAAACCAATTGTTCCCGAGTATATATACATCTAGTTAACATCTCGATCAGACTGAAAACGTCATCTATATTAAAGAAAAAAACATAATCATCTGTTCCAAAAATCTGATGGATAGATTTAGATCGACCTAACCTTTGTGGGACGCAACTGGATGTACCCATGTATATGAACAGTTTGGGTCTTGATGGATCCTGTGAACCGATAGAGCTACGATCATGGATTCCTGGGAACAACACATGGGTCGATCAAATGAAGGTGTAAGTTTGAAAGAATAAAAACAAAAACACATAAGAGAGAGAATCTGACTAATCACACCGATGGTGGAAGAACAGTTGCCAGTCTTCAAATCAGCAGGAATCGATGAGTTAGCCATTAAACAAGAAAATGAGATTCTAGTGTTTTTTTAATGAATTGAGAGGATTATGTTTAAGAGATTAGGTTTGACCTTTTTATAGGAGGATAAACACCGCCTGGAAGAGGAATACGAAGCATTGAATGTTTGAATGTGGTAGTTCAAATGAGTAAAATGCTTCTTAATGGTGATGAACTGATGAATCCGTAACGTGTTGGAGGAGACGAAGCGGCGCGAATGAAGCTCGATCCAGAGATTCATCAGGAAGATACATCTCAAACATCTTCCTGAAACTCCATTAATGGTGGTATGACGTCGGATGGAAGGTGACGTAAGGGTTGACGTCTATTGGGGTGGCCGGCTGGTCTCTTTATCCACACATAAGGCCCAAAATACATAGATAGCCCATATCAATTGCATTCCCAAGTTAATGGCGATGGAGCACTTCATCATGAAACGAATCGAGGGACAGGAACCGTAGACGAAACGTCAGGAAAAGAGATTGACACAGAGATTCCAGGACCTCCATGTTACTTCGTGTTTGGAGAAAACAAAAAAAAAACTAATTTATAGTCGAAAACATCATGGAAGAAGGAGACGTCAAAACGTCGTCACCTTGTCTGTGGGTTTTCGGAGCCCGAAATTTTAAAACCGATAACATGACAAACGAAATAATTTTTAACTGAAAAAGTTAAGAACCAACTCTTAAAACTCTTAAATAAGAAACAGTTTCTTATCTTTTTTTAAGAAAATTAAGAAACAGTTTCTTAACTTTCCATAAGAAACTCAGTCTAAGAAACTCGCATTAATCATGCCCTAACAAAACACTTAGAGAGACACGTGGAAGGCTCTCGTTGCCCTATTCGATGAGGTGACATCTTCACGAGTGATAAAATAGTTATATTCTAGGTGTTTGCCCGCAATTTTGCGGATATTTATATTATATCAAAATATATATTAAGTTTACATTGCTATAGTCTTGAATAATACTTAGAAATTTTAAATTTTAAATAGTTGGATAATCAAAAATTTCAGTATGTATTTTTAAAAGATCAATGAGTTTTACAATAGTTCAACAACATAAACTTTAGTCATTAAAAAATTTTCTCTGGTAGAAAAATATTATAATTAATTCAGATAATAGGTTGTAGAATTAATTTATACTTTATTTTAACACGTGAAAAACCAAAAATATTATAGCTTTCAAAAGAAGAAAAAAATGGTTTTTGTATAGCCCCAATAGTACCAATATAATCAGTGGCTTTTCTCATGAAGATTTTTTATAAACATTTTTGGGAGGCTCTAAAAACCTTAAAAAATTCTAACACTTCTTTACCTACAAATCTAATTCTTTTATATAAGAATACATAGCCATCAATTTTATTTCTATGAAAATGTTAAAGTATTTTAGTTTAATTATATATAAATAATCTATAAAAATAAATTAATTTGTAAAAATATATATTCTTTCTCTAATTCTACATTTAGTTACCATACATCATTATTTGTAATATTACTTGTGTTATTTGGTAATTTTATTAATTAATTCTAGAATTACCTTTTTTTTTAGAAGTTAACTAATAAATGTTAACAACCAATCAAACTATAATAAATTTTAAATAATATTTTCTTACTTTCAATTTACATTATATTTTTTTATCTTTGACTTTAACAATTTTAGAACTGATATATTTTATTGATTTTCCTTTATCAATTTATCTTAACGTTTTAAAAACGCATAAAACAATTAGTTCACATTGTAGTAACACAAAAAATACATATATTTCGACAAACAAATAAAGATTAAATCATAAGAATATAAGAGAACCAATAACACAATAATGATATTTTATTATTTTCCTTCTTGTTTTTATTTATGTTTCCTTTCTTTTTTTTTCCTATTAAAAATAAGCATGTTAACTATATTATAATAAAAGCTATATAAATTACATTAATAGAGTATTATCTCTAGGAAAAGTCTGTGTTTGATTAATATAATTTTAAATGACTTACCATATAATAGTTTTAAATGAATTACCATATAATAAATGATTTACCATATAATAATTTTAATTCATATATTTATATAAATAGATGAATTAAATAAAAAATACTTGATTAATATAATTTTAAATGATTTACCATAAAAAAATATTTTTTAAAATATAAAAATATTTTCATTATTTATAAAAGTGATAAATCATCTATGATATTACATTGTTACTGGAAAATGAATGAACTTTTTTAAAATTATATATTTGATCGTTTCGCATTCATTTGACATATTTTAAGAATATATATATCGAATGAGTGAGTTTAATATTATTAGGTATAGATTAATTAGTTTTCTGAAATCTATAATTTATTGTATTCACTACTAATATCAATATATTAAAATTGTGTAGTATCATATGTATTTATATGTATATTATCAACTTATATAATGTAATGTAAGATATTTAATTTATTTCTATAAATAAATTATGTTAATTCATCTATATTTAATATGTTTAATTTTTTGTTTGGAAACATAGATTATATTAGGTAATTCTAGGATTAGTTTCCTTTCAAAAACTTTAATTAAATAAAAAAATGAAAAACCATCAACCAATCAAATTTTAACAATTAATTAGAAAGCTCTCCTATGTGCGACACGTGAGCAGAAATCAATAAAGTGACTTCTCAATTAATATATAAGAGGATATATATAGATTTTAATAATATTATCTTTCATATATATATATATATATATATTCATAAAATTGATACAAATATTTAATTTACATTTTTTTAAATTGTATTTTTAAAATATATTTTTAATTCATTTTGTGAAACCAAATTTGAATATGGATACTTGTGGATAGCGTAATATCTAGACGGATATCCGAACCCCAGATATCCAAAAAGCACAAATCCAGATTGAGATAATAAAATCACATATCCGATGAATCTGGATCTAAATTTAGATATTATGAATTTCTCGGATATCCGGATCCGTCTCACCTAGCGGTGTCAAAATGAGCTAGCTCGATTAACTTAGCTCAGCTCACAATGAGTTCGGATCTTTCATGAGTTAGCTTAGCTCAGCTCATATATAATATGAGTTTTAATATGTAAACTCAAACTCATATCATCTAGATCATGAGTTAAATGAGCTAACTCACGATCTAATATTACAAAAAAAATCTAACTTCTATAATATTATTTTAAATTTCAATATTAAAAAATTTAAAACATTAATATTAAATAAAACCAACACTTCAAAATAAATTAAGCTAAACTAATGATCTAAAATCCATATTCCTCGTGAGAGTCTTAAGACAATTCATTTTTAAAGTCTTCATTTGTCCAAATCATAAAAATAAAATAAAACATTTATAAATTTGGGATCAACAAAGTTGTGAGAAAAATGATAGAGTAACGTGTGTTTATATAGAAGAGTTAGATAATCTCTATCTTTTAAAAAAATCTATTTACTTTCTTCTATAAAGTTATAGATAATTTAAAAAAAAAAATCTATATTATTTATGTATATTTTACATTTTAATTTTAAAAAGATAAATATGATTAATATAGAAATTATCTTTTAAGAAGATTTAGTTTTATATTTTAATTTTAAAATATAAATACGACTAATATAAAAACTCTCTTTTCACATAAGAAAAATAGAAGTTTTCTAAAAATATATATATCACTACAAGAAAACGTCTTCCATGCCGAGGGCCATGTTTATCGAAACGTCATCGGAGTAAGGTGTATCCGACTGTTTGCCGATAAACCATAATTGGTCGGAGTTTGAGCGTCGGAAATAGACGTATGTCGGATAGTTGTCGGTAACTACTGATGTGTTATATTCTCGGAGAACTCGTCGGAAACATTTATCGGTAATTACCGAGACAAAGCCGATGAAATACGATGATACAAAAGACGTCGGAGTTTGATCAAAAATTTAAGTTATACTATTATATACAGAATAAAACCAAAAAATTATATATATATACACACATACATATATGTGTACCATCTCCATACACATACACATACATACAAGTGTATCATCTCCAACATAATGGAAAACCATCGATAGGAAAAGCTTCATGAATACCCATACACTAGATGATTACCCACGCGCATGCGCGGAGTGAAATTAATATATTAATTATCGTTGAATATTTAATCTTGATTATTCAACCATGATGTCATAAGTCTTCAAACGTATAGTTATGAATCGTCAATATAATGTTGATGAGTAGGGTGATGTTTGTTGATATTTTTTTTAAACTTATTTAATTTACATTGGGCTTCAATGATATCATTCAAATGTTATAATTAACCATCTCACTTCGATATGAAGAATCATATTTTTGAAATGATATGATCAAGTAACATTTAAGATTCATGCTTGCGCAGAATGAAGATTAATTATGTATAAAAGTTATTTGTAGATAATATTTTTTATTTGGGAAATTAGCAAGGATAACCATAAGAAAAAAATTAATTTGGTAAATGACCATAGCAACTACATGGCTAGAATACACTATATATATTGTGTATTAATTGTTGTTATACCCCTTTATATAAGTATGTGTAGTTGTTTTGTTTTTCTTTTATTTTTTTATTTTGTTGTAAAATGTTTTCCTCTCTAATCTTATTTATCATCTAGTTTTATTAAAAATAATTATCTAAATTTATAAAATACTAACAAAAAATATAGATTTTTTTTCTATTTATGATGTCTTTTGAAAATTTTAAAACATATATATATATATATATATAACATTTGATATATCATGTTAGATTAAGAAATCAAATTAAAGTCTATACTATATCATAAATTTATATAGTATAATCTAATTTCTACTTCAAATGATACCTCATACTTAAAACATAAAGATTAAAGAATTTGATGTGAATTGATCAATCTAGAGTTTTAACTCAACTAAAACTCTACACAGTTTCTCATATTTTCTATATTTTTGTGTTGTTCTCTCATCGAACAACCAATATGTAATTAATTATAATATATTGAAAATATTATATACTACATTTAGATAGTATAGTAAGATTTTTTTCAAATGAGATATAATTTTGTTGTGTTCTTTGCTATTTGGAAACATAGAATTATATACAATCATTTTTTTTTCTCTCTCTCTCTCTCTCTCTCTCTCTCTCTCTCTCTCTCTCTCTCTCTCTCTCTCTCTCTCTCTCCCTCCCTTCCCCTCCCCTCCTCTCTCTCTCTCTCTCAACTTTTTTATTTGTTTGTCGCTCCATTTATTCTATAATGTACACCATAATGTGTGAAACCTAAAATTTAAGTAATGTTATTAACATACCATACTATTATGGACTATGCAAATAAAATAGTATACGCATTTAGAACATATTAGGCCGCACTTTACATATTATCCTCTCACTATTTGTTTTATATATTGACGCGCTGTGAAGGAGAGAATGGTCCACATTTTGCACAATTATCCTCTCACTTCTGGTAACTTTTTTTTTATGGTTATTTGCCTATTTTTTTCATTATGGTTATTCCACCAATTAACTCTATTTATTTTGTATTAATTTACATATTATGCAATAATAAATATATTGAATAATTGAGGAGCGAATAGCTATTACGTATACAATTAAATTCGAGTAATAACATAAATAAAAACAATCTTTCTTTTTATTTACAAAACTTTTTGTTGATAAAAAACAAAATAAACCATTTATTTATGTTATATAATATATAATTAAAATCAAATGATATTGATATAGATATATAATATATTTAATATAAATATTTATTTATTGAGGCTTCATACTCATATGATTTTATTAACATTTTTATATTTGTTGTGACAAAAATATTATTTTTATTAATATGAATATTTTTTTATTAACATGTTTATGTATTATATATATATATATATATATATATTAATCTAAACGATATTGAAATAAATGTATATATATTAAATGAAACTTCATATTTACATGATTTTATGATCATTTATATCTTGTCATAATAAAAAGTTAAAGAACTGATCAAAACAATTCCATCGTAGATTTTTAAGAGCCTTAGTAATTTACATTAAAAAAATTCAAAATATAGCAAATTAGAAAAAATCTAGATTTTTATTATATACTTATGTGATTTTTAAATGTCTTTCAAGAATATAAAATTGAACAAAAATGATGAAAGATACATATATTGTTATCAAATATTTATTATTCAAAATCATTAGTTGTCACATATTTGTTAATCATATTAAGTAATTTCGTAGCTTTTATTTAAGGAAATAATAGAAATTATTATTTTATACATGAATAACTAATCTGATAATTATTTTAATAAAAGGTATAATATATATTTAGATGGACTAACTTTTTTTTTTAAGATTTTAAAAATCATTGTAGTGATAACATGTAACTACCAAAAAAGCTCGTATATATAGCTCCATGATTAATATATATATATAAAATTTCTCATTGTAGTGATAACATAATATTTCTCAATACTGCTTTTAAGGATTTTAATATTCTAGGATTAATATATATAGCTCGTATATTAATATGTTATAATGACATGTGTGTACCAAAATATGTTGTAATGATCCATCTAAGTATATAATTAACATATATATATTTTATATGATATATAGTTTAATTTAAAAATATTAAAGTATATATATATATAATCTGAATATATATTAAATAATAATTAATATTCATATGATATTATGATCATTTGTATCTTTTTATAACAAAAATAAAAATAAAAACATTGTTCAATTTTTTTTATTGTAATGCTTTTACTGTTTTAGTAATTTATAGTTGTTTTTAAAAAATTTATAATATAATATGTAAGAATTTTTTTTTGATTTTTTATTATATGGTTAATGTGATTGTTTTATTTTTTTAATAATATAAATTAAAAATTTATGAAAAATACAAAATATATTATCAAATCTTTATTATTCAAAACATTAATTGTCACATATATGTTAATTATATTAGGTAATTCCGTATCTTTTATTTAAGGAAAGAATGTTAAATATCCTTTTATGCACTACAAATCAATATGAATGTTAATTTAATAAAAGTATAGTCTATAATTAGATGGACCAACTTTTTCCTAAGGATTCTGAGAATCATCCTGGTGATGACACGTGTCTACACTTAAAAGTTCTAATGCTCCAGGATTAATATATAGGGGATGTGTACATCCTTTTTATTAAAAAATTACATAAAGGGACATGAGAACCACCGTACAATTAGGATCCAACCCAAAAGTTTCACCGGAAAAGAAAAATGATACAAAACTAGCAAAACCCTGAAAGTTCTAACCAAAAATCTCTAGACATAAATCTGCGGATAAAACGAGTTTCAGAGTCTCTGCTAAAGGCAAAACCAGAACACCGGAGTATCTGTTTCGGGGACTTCACCCACCGTCAAGCCATCAGAGCACTTCTTCATGTTTTCACCCCGGTAACCAAGCCACATCGTTGCAGAGAAAACAGGGCCTCCCTCAACTCGCCGCCTCCACTAAAGTACGACAATACTCATTAGCGTAGATTAAATATGCAAAAACAAAACTGGATCTAGATCTAGATCTAAAAGTAGAGACATTGTCATGGTCATCACCGTCGTTCCAAACCGTCATCATCAGCTTTGTTGTTGCTTAGAAGAGAAGAAACGTGGAGAGGTTCTCCATTGTTTCATCACCACCATTGTCCATGAGTTGTACACAGTCGAAGGTAAAGTAGAGATGTGATAATGGGAACGATGAAAATAGAAATCATAACCTCTAGATATAAAGTTATAATTTCCGAGAAAATGGCGAGAATCAATTGTCGGTATCTCATCGGTAACACAATTATCCGTATCTCATTGGTAACACCGTTGTCGGGATCTAATGGGTAATACAATTGTCGGTATCTCATAAGAATACTCCGACAATTTTCTGTCTATTTTTCCGATGATGTACTGAGAAGTAAATCAATCGTCGGAAAATTAATTGTTCCAAGAAATTATTGATAAAATCATCAGAAGATTTTCCGACAAAACTCATTCCTCGGAAAATTTTGTATTTCCGACAAGATATCTACAATAGTTCTCCGAGAAAATACCAAGAAAATTGATTCATAGGAAAATCCCGTAAATATTCCGACAAATTTCTTGTGTTCTCGGAAATTGCTCACAAAGCCGTCTCAATTTTTTTGACAAACAGATTTCTCAGAAAATGTCATCGGTTTGGAGGATGTTTTCTTGTAGTGTATATATATATATAATTGTAAGTATAAAAATTACTAAGTTCATAAGCTAACTTTTATTCATTATAGTTCATTCATATAACTTGTGATCTAATTTAAATTCGATCAATAAACTTATTTATTAAATGAGTTTTAAAAATAAAAATGTGCAAAAATTGAGTTGGCTCAACTCACGATTTATAGTTCATTTTGACAGTTTTACTTAGAGATGACGATCATGACGTAGAGAAACAAACAAAAAAAGTCGATAAGTGGATCCTACTTTTCCAGTATGAGTCCAATATAACTCAAAGTCAATGACACTAACATCGAATCATGGCCACGTCTCTTTCAACTTTGGAGCTCCATCAATTACGAAAACAAAAATTCAAGTTGATATTGAAGCTTTAAATAGATAATTAATAAAGGACTTGAAATATCAAATTATCAAGCAAGGTATCCGAACTTTCTCTTTGCTTTTTTCTTCTTTTGGAAAATCTTAAATTGTTTTTTCTTGTATTTTATATGGTACACACTCTTCGAATGTACTAAAAAATAAGAATTATAGATACTTTATTGGGGTTTAAAAGAAGAAAGAGATAGATAAACCGGCCGAACCGGCGTTGGTTAAGCAATAAGCAGTCACTTTCTTGAACCTTCTGAAAACTCAACCGGATACCACTTTCAGAAAGAACTCAGAACATACCAAGTAAACAACTTGTTTTATTAAGAATCTTTTAAACAATCTATCGAGATCTGTTTAATCCGGTTTACTCAACGTCTTACAAGACTTGACTCGGACCAATCCTTAATCTATCAAAAGCACAGAGAGATCTAGTTCAGAACAACCTCTTGAACTTGATGATGATATACTACCCGAAAAAGACCTACTTTGGTTAATCAACCTAGATGTCTATATATACTCATCATCGAATATCTCATGATCAACACAAATCTACCCAATATCTTCTCAGTCGTTGTCTAGAAGATCTTCCCAGATTCTCGGAACTCTATCTTCAGCTATAGATTCCTTTTTCCGAATACCCTCCTTGTGTAACTCACACCAGCTAGTGAGTTACTCACAAGTTCTTCTCACACCGTCTTCACTTTGTGTGACACATCTCTTGACTTGTGTAACACCATGAGATATATGCTCAACCAGTGAGCTTACATTCTCCCCCTTTTTATCTTAATGTGGCAACTCAAGCACCTGTACAAAAACCTCAACAGACACTCCATTGCACAAAGAGAAATCACGAAATACGACACAATTCAAAAGGAGTTTCCTTGAATAACCAGAAGAAAAGAGTACACTTGCAACAGTTCTGTGAAACAATGAAAAGAAACAAATAACACAACGCTATCATCCCGACTGTTACTACTCATCATCATCATCACTGTCAACAACATGCACTGGTACTTCATCACCATCCTCATATTCTCCCCCTGCTTGAGTGCACAATTAGATAAAAAAACATGAAGATAGAATAAGCAAAGGTTAGAAACACTTACTCCGACTTCGAAGCTGAATGGTCCGTAGCAATTCGATGACTTTCTGCAGATCATCAGCAAGCTTTGGTGGTCGCCGAACTCCCCCAATCCCTCTGCCCGCCTTGGAATCTTTGATCAGAATAGTGGGATGACCTGTGACATCTTCATCCCCTTCCCGAGTTGGAACACTGCGCTGAGAGTGCAGGAGCTGTTGAATAAGAGTCGGAAACCCTATCCTCCGTTGAGCATCATCAGCCGTACTAGCCATAGCCAAAAGTTGCTCATAAACGATGATGCCAAAATCAGGCCTTTTCTTATGATGAAGAGCATACAGATACTTCAGCCGATCAGGATTCATGTTAGTGTTATTCACCGTTGGCATCCAATTCGAACAACACAGCTTGTACAAGACCTGATTTGTAGCTGTGAGAAACTTCGAGCACATGCCTTCCCACCTTCGATGATGTCCACTCGTGAGAAAGGACACAACTTTATCAAGATTCTCAGAGTACATATCATAGTCACAGTCACCAGGAGAAAGCTCATAGAGAAGATCTATGATACTTGGAGAGACCTCATACATATCACCACGCACATACACCAAAACTCCTCCAGTAATCTCTCTAGCATCACCAAGATTTGCCAAAAACTCCCAGATGAGATTAGGCACAAACGGATCAGCATCTACGACAGTATATATCATATCGGCATTGACAACAACCGCCTTAACATCCTGAAGATTCTCAACATCCAACGGAAGATACTTCTGAAGAATGAATTTCTTGTTCTTGAATTTGAGATACCTGTCATATGCTGCTTCCGTGATGAACTTGGAACTGTAAGGTGCCGATAAAGGTTTGAACGTTTCCGGTTGCGATCGCAGAGTCTCAGCAAATCGCTGACGATGAGCCTCGTATCGTGGGCCTTTAGGTTGAACAGTGAGATGAGTGCCAGGGGTGTGATGATGGCTTGATCCACCAGTTTCATAGCGAGATCTCTTCTTAGTGCTGCGAGAATCCTGATCTGGAGAGCTTGTGACAGGATCTTGTGAAGAGGATGACCCGAACTTCTGTGATCTTGTACGCCGATGCATGTTGCCGAAGTGAGTTGAGAGAGACAAAACCTAAACCTTTCTTGACACACGATGGTTAATAAGCAAATAAAAGAGTAAGCCCAATCAAACGAGTTAACTTTAACCCTAAAAAGCCCAAATGAAAGTTGCAAATGATTTTATCCGGTAAGAACCCATACATCAGCATCCCAAGCACTAGACATATTTGCAAGGAATCGGTAAGTTAATTGTGTCACCATGGCTCATATGCATCACTAGATATTTACAATTTTGCTCAGTTCAGTACTGAAACAGTGATCTTGGAATGAAAGAAAGAGTTCTTCAATATACTTACCCCACATCATAGTCACATATGAGTTAAACCAATGAATTAACTCTTATCTGTAGCTATTTCTCAGCCGAGTAGCTGTCACAGATCACTTTTCCTAGGAAGAGTTACACACAAACATAGAGGTGTAACACAGTCACATCACTTTTGGTGTTCACTTCTTCCTCTTCAGTGAATCTTTTATGCCTTCTTCTTTCAAATGCTTATTCCACAGAATACACAAGGTGTTTTCTGCCCATTCAAAACAGTGATCAACACCAGATTCAAAGTGGGGTAACACCCTGATCCAGGATGAATGTTTATCATGCTAGGCCTTTTCCTTCCTGTTTTTTTTTTTTTTTTTTTAAAAGGAAACATCAGAAACTGGAATTGTTTCTGCCCAATCAAGACAGTGATCGACACCAGATTCAAAGTGGGGTGACACCCTGATCCAGGACGAGTGTCCATCACGTTGGGCCTTCTCGCACACAACAATTGTGTTACTCTCACTTGCTTATGTGTTACTTTATCCAATCCAGACAGTGATCAGTACTCAGGTCGAAAATGTGGTTGCATCCTGACCCAAGATGAGTGTCTTTCTTAATAGGATTATGTGACTGTGAAACCAATATGTAGTTTGAACCTCTTTCCTAGGAAAAGAAACAAAACAAAATCAGTGACATGATATGTGATTATTCAACCTAGAACTCACTTTTGATTCCAACCACACTTTGTACTCAGGACTGTAGATCTACAATTCCCAGAGCCTTTCGGAGACCCAAAAAGCAATTGAAATCGAGAGGCTTAGTAAAAATGTCAGCTAGTTGATTTTCAGATGAGACATGTTCAATGACAACAAGTTTTAACTCAACCAACTCCCTCACAAAGTGGTGTCGAAGGTCAACATGCTTTGTACGGGAGTGTTGAACAGGGTTCTTAGACAGATTTATGGCACTCATATTATCACAATGGACTGATAAGGGTTCAGAATTGATACCATAGTCCACAAGCATTTGTCTCATCCAAAGAAGTTGTGTACAGCAGCTTCCAAGGGCAATGTACTCAGCTTCAGCTGTAGACAAGGAAACACAGTTTTGCTTCTTACTGTGCCATGACACTAAGTTGTTCCCAAGGAAAAAACAGCCACCAGACGTACTCCTTCGATCATCAACACACCCTGCCCAATCTGCATCGCAATAACCTGCAAGATTCACATTAGTTTCAAATGTGTAGTGAAGTCCAAACTCCAGTGTACCTTTCACATATTTAATCACACGTTTCACTGCTTTCATGTGTGATTCTTTTGGTGAGGATTGGTAGCGAGCACATATACCAACGCTGAGACACAAATCAGGACGACTCGCGGTGAGATAGAGCAGACTTCCAATCATGGCTCTATAGAGTTTCTCGTCAACTTTCTTCCCTTCTTCATCCCGTGAGAGTTTTGAGGTTGTGCTCATTGGTGTTCTTGAGGTTTTGCTAGTTTGCATACCAAACCTTTTCACCAAATTCTTGGCGTAAGTACTCTGTGAGATAAAATTCCATCTGTCATTTGTCTGATCTGCAAGCCAAGGAAGTAGTTCAACTCACCGACCATACTCATCTCAAATTCCTTGGTCATAGTTTTGACAAACTCATCAACCAAGTCCTTTGATGTACTCCCAAATATGATGTCGTCGACATAGACTTGAACAACCAGCAAATCCCCATGAAGGTGTTGTGTGAATAGAGTTTTATCAACTCCTCCTCTCTTGAATTTGGCTGAGATCAGGAACTGCGTTAGTCTCTCATACCAAGCTCTTGGAGCCTGTTTAAGACCGTAGAGAGCTCTCTTAAGTCTATAAACGTGATTCGGAAAATGTGGATCCTCAAATCCTTTCGGTTGTGCCACATAGACTTCTTCTTGCAGTAAGCCATTGAGAAAGGCACTCTTGACATCCATCTGGTACAGTTTGATTCGAAGTTTGCAAGCTAGTCCAAACAAGAGTCTGATTGATTCAAGACGAGCAACAGGAGCAAATGTTTCATCAAAGTCCACCCCCTCAATTTGTGAGTATCCTTGACCAACAAGTCTTGATTTGTTTCTGATTACATTTCCATGCTCATCTGTCTTATTCTTGTATATCCATTTGGTTCCTACCACATTTACATCATCAGGTTTTGGAACCAGATCCCAGACTTGAAGTCTCACAAACTGTTCCATCTCTTCTTGCATTGATGCTGTCCAGAATTCATCATTTAGAGCCTCTTGAATGTTTCGTGGCTCAAGCTGAGAAATGAAGCACTCATGTTTAGCGAGTTCTGAGACAAAGCATGCAAGCTTCACCATCTCCTTGAAGTCAATGTGTTTCTTGCGAGTTACCCTCTCATCGAACAGTCCCCCAATCACGTCACTTGAAGAATGATTCTTGTGAACTTTAACACTTTCTGACTGTCTTTCAGGTTCATCTGCCTCAACTTCCCCGGTAGAATCATGAGAAACTTCCTCTTCATGTGGTATCTCCTGTGTAACACTGACATTCCTTTGTGTAGCACTGTCCTGGTAGAATCCAACTCGATCATCAAACACAACATTCACTTTGTCATCAATCGTCTTGGTTCTTGAGTTGTACACCCGAAATGCACTACTATTTGTGGAATAACCAAGAAACATGCCCACATCACTCTTGGCATCGAACTTTCCAAGATGATCCTTATCATTGAGAATGTAACACAGGCATCCAAACACATGGCAGTAGCTGAGGTTTGGTGTCTTTCCTTTGAAAATCTGATAGGGAGTAGTTTTGGTCTTGGGTTTCACATAAACTCGATTGACTATATAGCAAGCTGTGTTAACTGCTTCAGCCCAGTATAGAGATGGTACATGATTTCCAGCCAGCATAGCTCTTGCCATTTCCTGCAATGTCCTGTTCTTCCGTTCAACAACTCCATTTTGTTGAGGAGTTCTTGGAGCAGCATATTGATGTTGAATCCCCTGGTTTTGACAAAATTCATCGAACAGCTCGTTTTGGAATTCACCACCATGGTCACTTCTTATTTGAACAATTCCACCTTTTTCTTGCTTAAGTTGTAATGCCAGGATTCTGAAGCTCTCAATTGCATCTGATTTGTTCTTCAGAAACCTCACCCATGTATACCTAGAAAAATCATCCACTAACACAAAAATATATCGCTTTCCAGCAATACTTTCAGGTGAGATTGGACCCATAAGGTCCATATGAACAAGTTCAAGAATTTGTTTTGAGTTAAACTGAGATACCTGTTTGTGTTGAACCTTGATTTGTTTTCCCTGGCAGCAGGCACCACATATGGAACTTGTAAGATCTTCAAGATTTGGTACCCCTCGCACAACTTCAGCACGCACCAGTCTTGACAAGCCATGAATGTTCATGTGACCAAGTTTTCTATGCCACAGATCAGTTTGGGAATCTCTTGAAGATAAGCATTGTTCAGAGGATTTCCACATGTAGCAGTTGTTAGAGGAACGAAGACCACTCAACACAATATTCCCTTCATGATCCACAGCTTGGCATTCTTTACTGTTAAAGCTGACTTGCAATCCTTCATCACATAACTGACTGACACTGATGAGATTAGCCTTGAGATTCTCCACATAGTAGACATTTGCGAGACGAGGTAAATCCACTCTCTCCATGACTCCTACTCCACGTATTCTACCTTGTCCTCCATCACCAAAAGTAACTTTACCTCCACGAAGATTTTCGAGTTTAATCAAACACTCTCGATTTCCTGTCATGTGTCTTGAACATCCACTGTCAAAGTACCATGGAATGTCATTCTGGTTACTACTTTCTGCGGTAGTGTAAGCAACTCTTGCTACTAAATTAGTAGCTTTCTCAGTAACTTCATCTTTAGACATATGTGACACAGGCTTATCGATGTGTGACACTTCTTTGGTGTCTTGAATCTGCTTGCTTTTGATTGCCACGTCGCATTCAATTTCTTTCCCTGATCTTTGAGTTACCTTTGGCGATTTCTCATGTTTATGTTGAGAATGAGATCTGTTTCTGAATGTTGGATAAAGATCTGTCTTGGAAATCCATACACAGCCGATCCTACTTGGTTCAATAAAACACTTATGCAACATCCATGCTCGTTGGTACTGACTTTTGCGAAAATTGCAATGAGATACCTTGTGTCCTGGCTTTCCACAGAAGTGACAACCATTTTGCTTGAAATATGATGGCTTGCCTTTAGGTCTCACATTTGACTTTTCACCGTGAGAGTTGATATTCAAATTGGAGGTGTTGGAGTGAGTCAAACCTTTGACAAACTTGACCTCTGTTGTTGATTTGTCACTCGGAATGCGAGTTCCTTGATATCCCAACCCAACAGCATATCTTGGATTTTGTCCAAGAGACAAGATGTGATCCAAGGTGTCTGATCCGGTGTTAAGCATTCTTAACTTTTTGTAGTTCTCACTCAGCTCTCTTTGTAAAAGTTGACTTTTCTCAATCTCATCATTCAATAACAGCCTTGTTTGATCATACCTTGTTTCTAAACTCTTTAAATTGTATGATTGCTGTGATATTGTCTCTTCCAACTTCTGCAGATTTACCATTTTTTCATCCTTTGGTGACTTAACTTCTGTCTTTTCTTCACCAGTAGGTTGCTCAAGTTCTAGTATGTTCACCTGTGCCTTGAGCATCGCCTTATCTTTGATTAACTGCAGATTTTCAAGACTAAGCTCAGTAAATTTATCAAACAAACTGCGATACTCTTCCTTTAAATTCATTGTATCTTTCTCATGGTTCTCCTCTGAGTCTGTATCTGAATCAGAACTGATATGTGAGTCGTCATGTCCGACCAATGCCATGAAGTTCAGCAGTAGACCCTCATTATCACTGTTGTCTTCAGATTCTGTATCACTGAAACATACAAGAGACTTATCCTTCTTCAGATTGTTAGGGCACTCACTTCTAGTATGGCCAAACCCCTTGCACTCAATGCATTTAAGCTCTTTCCTCTTAGCTAGTGGACACTCATTCTTAAAATGACCATAGCCTTCGCACTCATGGCATTGCAGCTCTTTCTTCCGATTCCCTTTTCCTGAGTCACTTCTACTAGCATTGCGATCATTTTCTCTGGTGTGAGCTCGATTATTGTTACGATTTTGTCCCTTCTCCACGCGTTTGATCATTTTGTTGAAATTTCTTGCCATAAGACTCATGTTTTCTTCGATACGTTTGATTCGATCTCCTTCTTCCTTTTCTGCTGAAAAAGCTATTCCACTCTTTCCTTTAGTTGTTTCTTCATTTTGTTCAAGATCATGAACTTTTAGGATACCAGCAAGTTGATCAAACTTCATTTCATCAGTGTTTACAGCAATTTTCAGAACCGCCTTGTACGCTTCAAATCTTGGAGGCAAGCACCGTAACACTTTCTTGACCAGTTTCTTCTCATTATACTTTTTTCCAAGAACCGAAGCTTCGTTAGCTATTGAACTAATTTTAGATATGAAACTCCCTATTGATTCATCATCCTCCATCCGCAAACTTTCGAACTTTGATGCAAGATGATCGATTCTTGTTCGTCTCACACTCGTATCTCCTTCAAAATGGTTAACAAGTGTATCCCAAGCCTCCTTGGCAGATTCACATCCTTGTATAATTTTAAACTGATCCAGATCAACAGCTGAAAAGATGGTGGTAAGAGCTTTGGAATTGAATTTTGATGCAGCTTTATCAGAGTCAGTCCACCTCTCTTTGGGCTTTGGCACAACACTTTTATCTTCCAGAATCGTGGTTGGTGCTGTCCATCCTTGCTCAACAGCAGTCCAAGCATCTTCATCAATACCCCTTATGATATGTCGCATCCTCGCCTTCCAATGTCCAAAGTTCCCTTCGTCCAGCATGACTGGTTTTTGTAAGGCCACAAGTTCTTTCATGGTTTCCATGATTAATGCAGGATCTCAACCTGTAAGTAGACTACTTGTCTACAGAGGTGACCCGCTCTGATACCAAATGAAAACTCAACCGGATACCACTTTCAGAAAGAACTCAGAACATACCAAGTAAACAACTTGTTTTATTAAGAATCTTTTAAACAATCTATCGAGATCTGTTTAATCCGGTTTACTCAACGTCTTACAAGACTTGACTCGGACCAATCCTTAATCTATCAAAAGCACAGAGAGATCTAGTTCAGAACAACCTCTTGAACTTGATGATGATATACTACCCGAAAAAGACCTACTTTGGTTAATCAACCTAGATGTCTATATATACTCATCATCGAATATCTCATGATCAACACAAATCTACCCAATATCTTCTCAGTCGTTGTCTAGAAGATCTTCCCAGATTCTCGGAACTCTATCTTCAGCTATAGATTCCTTTTTCCGAATACCCTCCTTGTGTAACTCACACCAGCTAGTGAGTTACTCACAAGTTCTTCTCACACCGTCTTCACTTTGTGTGACACATCTCTTGACTTGTGTAACACCATGAGATATATGCTCAACCAGTGAGCTTACACCTTCAACGTCAAGCTCGTAAATTTCCATGAACGTCTTTGAGCATCAGTGAAGAAAAAAATGACAAAACCCATATTTATCTTTTCTTCTTTCATATTCATAGAATTAAAAAAGAAGTAAAATTGTAATTTGTATACGAGAACAAAAAAAGAAGATGCTTATATTATTCTTCAGCAATATTTGATCAAACCTAAAATCCAGAAACAGAGAGAGTAAGAACAAAAACGTTTTGCTTTGGCTGACCTTTTTTATTTGGCGATGCAAAAGATGAAGAACCGTAGGAAGCGCGGCGGTGGTGACGTCGTCGTTTCATGTACAAGAATTTTCCGGTTTGTTGCTCTGTTCGTCTCCTCCTTCCTTGTCTTCTCTGCTTTGTTCATCTTCTTAGGTAAACCAATCATTACGGTTAAGTCCTATAAAGTTGGTTAATTATCACTATATTGATTAAAATATGGAGAAACAGGGAAATTCCGACCAGTGCTCCGGCCATCGATAAAGGCGGTTCTTGGTGGCTTTGTACCGGCGGTTAATGTGGTCCCGATTCATGAAGCGGTTAAGTTTCCTGACCAAACACTTATTTTCATTAAGTATCAATCATCTTCTCGGTTATTAACAAAAGACGACATCTTTTGCGTTTTCTCCGACGCAAACGATTCATCTAAGCTGTATAAAGAGTTACCACTCGCCGTGGAAATCGACGATTCCGACCGTCAGATTGTTCGGTGTTCCGCCGTGCCACGTCACCATGTTGTGTCACTCGCTATTACGAGATGGACGGTTGATAATCGTCTCCTGGTGGGACCCACATACCGGTGGGATAAGCTGGTTTACGACGCCGTGTTCGACCACGATAACACCACGGTGGCGTTTGTCAAGGGGCTAAATCTACGGCCAGGAAAAGTTGCTGACGTGTCGAGATATGAGTGCGTGTACGGTTGGGATTTAGCGAAGCCCAAGCTTTTGCTTAGGTCACAAGTTATCTCCGCCGCTCAAGAGATCGTACGGTGCAAAACGCCACTAACAGTATTAGACGGCGCAAGATCGGCCCAACCTCCTCCGGTTAAAGTGTCTGTGAGAATCAAAGGAAGTGGGATGCTTTCTTCCGTTGCCCACCCAATAAAACGTCCGGGTCGGGTCAAAGACTCGACGCATGGTGAAAGAAAACCATTTGAGACATGTGTTTGCACCATGACGCGAAACGCAGCCAACGTTTTGAGAGAATGGGTGATGTACCATGCTGGAATCGGCATAAGACGTTGGTTCATCTACGATAATAATAGCGATGGCGACATAGTTTCCGAGATCAAGAATCTAGAGAACCGCGGTTACAACATCTCGAGACACTTTTGGCCGTGGATTAAAACTCAAGAAGCTGGATTTGCTAACTGCGCGATTCAAGCCAAAAGCTATTGTGATTGGGTCGCGTTTATTGATGTCGACGAGTTTCTTTACATCCCGTCTGGTCAAACCTTAACCGAAGTCATCAAAACTTACACAACACCATCATCATCCTCTAGCAAGATAGGTGAACTACGAACCTCATGTCATAGTTTCGGACCTTCTGGTCTTAAAGATCCACCTCGTCGTGGAGTCATGGCATCTTACACATGTCGTATGGCGTTACCAGAGAGACACAAGAGCATTATTCGACCAGAGACGCTAAACACGACTCTTATAAACGTTGTGCACCATTTTCAGTTAAAAGAAGGATTCACATTTGCTGACGTGGAAAAAGGTTCGATGGTAATTAACCATTATAAGTATCAGGTTTGGGATATTTTTAAAGAAAAGTTCAGAAGAAGAGTGGCAACATATGTAGCGGATTGGCAAAACGAGGAGAATGTCGGGTCGAAAGATCGGGTACCCGGATTAGGGACCCGGCCAGTCGAACCGTCTAATTGGGCTGAGAGGTTTTGTGAGGTGAGAGATATTGGGCTCAAGGATTGGGTGTTGGAGAAGTTTATGGACCATAAAACGCAGCGTTTACTGTGGGAGGGAGAAAGAAATATAGTGGAGGATGAAGTTTTAGCTCAAATGGTTTTATGGGCCGATAAAAGAATTAGCCTGACGAAGATAAAGCAATTAAAAGCCCAATAGCTGTATAAATAGTCTTATGTTTCCGAATTTTCTACGGTGAAAAAATAATGTAGATACGTCTGATATGTAATTAACTGCTTCCCCGGAAGAAAAAACACAAATGTACACTTTTATTTAATAAATTAAATAATGCGCAAGAAAAATATGTTTTCTAATTGAGACAATTTTCATACTTATGATAGTGATGATATAATTATTGATTACCGATTAACTATTATCATAATATGAATATCTTGTGTTTTGTATGCATTCGTTGTACCAATCATCACCATTATCATCAAGTCTGCGTTTTGCTTCCCACATGGCTAGCTAAGCCTATACTTTGAGAAAGGGTTTGCTAGCTAAGCCTATAACATGTATTAACACTCTGAATACTTGAATAGTTTCCCAGATATATACTACTTATTAGGAACAAAAAATTTGCAAACAAAAGTTGGAAAAGATTCTAAGTAATATTTAAGATAGATAGATTAATCTACTTATCATTAATTAATTTTATGTTAGAAACTAATCTAACTTAATATGGTAGCAGAGCTACAATGATCAAATGATCGGCTCTGTTCTTGGAAATTTTGAACATTTTAACCTATAGAATTTCTTTATTTTGGATTACAAGCCATTAAGCGTTTTTATTATATTTTCTATTAAGCTATATGCTTCTACTATTCATGTTCATGTGAACCAGTTAATCTAAACTATTAAGCTTTTTGTTATTCAAAGTACCATAGATCTCTGAATCCAAGCCTAGTGCTTCTTTATATTCATGTTGCACTTTTATCTTCATAATTCTTAAGCCATTGTGGATTCACTTCCAAAACCAAAGCTTAATGCTTCTTGCTTTTGTTTTGTTTTTCTTAAAGCCATGGAACTTCTTATTATTCAAAATCAAAACACACAAAAGAACGTTTTCTTTGTTCTATATTTCTTACATATTAGAAACACATTAAAAAAAAACATAAAAAGTTCTGTGAACAAGCCAAAGTGCATCATACCATCATTCAAGCTCATCAAAGGAGCCTCTGAATCTATAAGCGTTCGAGCATCTATTTTCTCTTTCCAAGCCAAGGTGCTTCCTCTCCGACCATCTCAAAAATGTCAACAAGACGAGATTTCCGATGTCAAAAACACAAATTTTCTGTCTTCCTCTCTCCCTGTCAGACATAACTGCAACATTCCTCCGGATCCACTACCACAGTTACTAGATCCGCTGCGTTCACAAACAAAGATCAAAAAAATTCAACCCGATTCATTATCATCGATCCATTCCATAGTTGATCCATAGATCATTGTCCAACATTCCAAGATTGAAACTTAAAAAACCATCATCTTAAAGAGACGCATTATGGATAAAAATCTCACATTAGAAATTTGAATGAATCCTATATAATATATAAGATATATGAACCAATCTACTCATCACCCATTTGTTTTATGTTGAAAACCTATCTAACTTAACACTACTATTTTAAAGTTATTCATCAACGTTTTCTACAGCATTTCCTCAACAGACTTGGGTTTTCAGAAATTTAAATCAAATAACGATTTTATGCTTATTCACTTTTTAAATGACTATGCTTGATTAAATATGAGTTCATCATAATCTTTCTATGGGTGAGATACTTTTAGAATATCTTATATATATATTAATATAATTTTTAACATTTAATATATTTAGAATATATTTGATGTCTAAATTCTAAAAATCAAATTATTTATATTATTTTATGATATGTGTGTCAAGAATACATGCAAAAGTTTTAAAAATCAAATGAAAAATCCATTTATTTTCTCGTTTTTATTTTCTATTTTCTCTGGCTAGATAACCATTGATAACTTTGCAACGCTTTTAAATTTATCTGTTTACAGATTTTTATAAGTTGAATAAATTACGAATTTTCCCTATGTCTATTTCAAAAGCATATCAAATTAAACATAACTAATAATTATATGAATCAGTTTATCTTGTAACTAAAGATTTTTGAATTCACGAAGATAATTTTTACCCTTTAGAGGCAATAAACATTGGTTTTCTTGATGTCAAAGATAAAGAACAATAATGAACTTTCAAAAAATTTCTAATTCTGAAAAAATACTTCTTTTTATAAATTAAGAAAAAAAAAACGAATTGCCCCCACGTTTAAGTTTACAATCATATCGTATTAAATATAATTACCAATTCTGTGAACCGATGATAATCATAATAATTTTTCTTTTGGCATTTATGATCCTTAGGTGTTTTTCCCCACGTATGAACATAATAATTCTACAAAAATTTATAAATAGATACATTATCAAACTATACCATCAGAACAAGTTATAGTTCATACATTTATTATATTTATAAGTAGCAAATTAAAAAAATTATTTTATACATACAAAGTTTTTATTTTTTTAATAAAAGTGAAAATTTCATGCATTTGAAATATTTAATAATTAAATATCAAATTATTTATTTATGAAAAGGTGATCCATTTAATACAAACACTCACGTACAGTACATATTATTTATAGCGATTTATCTATTATTTTTTTTAAAAAAAATTATATGTAAAATATTTTTTGTAAAACACAATACAAACTATTTTACTATAACAATAATCATAAAATTAATGATTCATTTTAATATTATGGTTAACTATTTATCAACAAGTATAATTATTAATTAAGGTTAATAAAACCTTTATAAAATAATATATTTATTTTTAGATAATGATAACTATCAAAATCAGTAATATTCATTTTTAATTTATGGTTAATAATATCTTAACAATTCTAATTATTTATTATAGTAAAGACTTTAGCTGCTTTAATTTTTAACGCGGAAGGTCATAGACAAAAAATTATTTCAAAGATAATATTGTAGATATATTTTTTATTCTTCATTAGATCATCAAAATACTATGAGTTGGTGGTTAAGGGTTAAAGGTTTTTACACCATACTTAAGGTTTGATTTCCAAAAATACAATTTCTATAAGATTATAAGATGCAAGCATATCAAAAATATTGCTAGCAAAGGCAAAGACGTGGAGAGAGACTATCCATCTAGAATATCTTACATGCAAAACTGTTCATCGACTCGAGTCGTGAAATTGTTCTATCGCATATGTTATATAATTTAACATCATTTGTAATATTAAATTATATAATGAAGTACCATTAGAAAAAAGATAACCAAATTATTGGCCACTTATCAGAACGTGAAAGAGAATCATGTATAATCTTGAATAGCTGTCTTGATCAATGCATAAAAGCCGGCCAATTCAATAAAATAATAGAAACAAATCTTTATTTAGACCGAAATAAATATTAATAAATCTTAGTTAATATATTCGGATATTTTCTATATTAATCAATAGTTTCCTCTCTATATAACCAATCTCGCAAAAATCGATTTACTCAACAAACAACATCATATCTTTTCTCTCATTCATTCAAAGTTCAAACCAAAGCAAAACGCAAGATGATGATGAAAAAGATGTTTGTTCAGATAGCAGTTTTTTGTCTGTTGGCGACGATCGCCGCCGTTTCAGGCCACGAAGGTCACGTTCACAGCCCAGCTCCGGCACCGGGGCCGGCAACTAACTCAGCCGTAGTTTCAACTACCAACTTGTTCACCGGCTTGGCTTTTGCTGCCGTGGTTCTTGTTCTTGGTCTCAACTACTGAGTTCTTCATCACACATTCATCGTTTCTTCTTCTGTTTCATTTTATGAGTATCTCCTCTTGACTTTAATTATTTGTTTTTTATTGTTATTACAGAAAGATTCATTTGGTTGTTTATCTTTATTTGTTGAATAAATTAAAACTATCTTGGGTGTATATTTCTCGTGTTTGTTGTGATTTGGATTTTTAATCTGATTCATAGGAAACGACACACAAAACTCAATCTCAGGGTGAAAGTTATATCCATTTCCACGGCGATATAGCTTCAATATAATCAAAATCGTCTTCATGATGCAAGATTTCGGTTTTAAGAGTAAACAAATTAAAAATAAAATTAATAAATATTTAAATGCGGTAGCAGCCTTCGTATTGACAGACTGGGCTTAGTAATTTCCATTCTGCCCAGCAGTAAGCGGCCGTTTTATTGACGAAGTCGTATGACAGACGAGGCTTAGTAATATCTAGGTATAGGGAGCGATATTGACACTACATCGGCCATTGATTCTCTCAACCAATATTAGAAAATTATCTCTCCATGAGAGTCGTGTGTCTAGAAGCAGATTACGAATCCGATGAAGATATTCGCAAACGACAGTGAAAAAAAAGGACTCACTCTATAAAAGATATCTCGAAGAAGACACTTCGGTCGGTCTATTTAGTGAAGGAAAATACGACTTTATAGTCCAATACTCTCACAGAAAGGATGAGCCAAAACATCAAGTCATGATGATAAATCCGGATGATTTCCCATAACATCAGTTTTCTTTGGCTAAGGAAAAATCGCTTATCTATGTTTTTTCTAGCAACCTAAGACACTTTTGAAGATTAGATTAAACCTATATCCAGATGCTAAATGGTCAGTTTAACACATGATCCCTAACACCCTAAACCTAAAAAGCCGACTACTCAACCATGGAACCAGAGAACACAAAGATCAAGAGTAAATAAAACATGGAATATGATTCCAAATAAATAGAAATAAGGTCTAAGGCGAGAGAGATCATTATCCCTTTACAAAGTAGCAAATCACAACAATCCAAAAGCTCTAGAGTCTTGTTTCTCTGTGAAAACCAGTGTAGGAAATAAGTGGAAAGAGAAAAAGAATATATATGGAGGTCACATGCGACTGGGATAAAAAATATAGGGAAACTATGACAAATCCCGAAATAGTATATTGGTTTCCTTAAATAACATGCAGTCGGTTTCTCTGCTCACTTGTTAACACCCACCAGGTTGCTCCTATTTGGTTTTGCAAGGGAAACACCAATTCTGGCTCATTTTCGTCTTACATCTCTCAAAAGGCCTTCATGCCTACTCTAGACCTGAATTAACTCAAAATGGACTAAAAAGACATGATAAGACCTGAAAACACTTGAGAAAACATATGTAAAATATGTTAAAAATACCATATAACAATTCCCCCAGACTTAGATCCTTGTTTGTCCTCAAACAATGTCAATTATCAAGAACATGGAGAAAAGTTTGAAAGTGTGGAAACTCTCCTATTCTCATCAACCATACTTTAACCACGAATATCTAAACCATACAAGCAGTAAAACTAGGAAAGAACACCCTTACCGAAACCCATTGACTGTTTTTCAAACCGGCTCCATACTCTATATCTCAAACCTGCAAAGTCACACCTTTTAGACAAAACTCCTCACATTCAATTAAAAGTGGTGTGAGCTTCTCATCACATGCATTAGTCAGGGTATGTTGTTCTAGGTGTGAATCATACCATTTAAGTGTTTAGGTGGAGCTAATCAATGTTTAATGGTTACCATTTCTTTGTAGAGCATGCATGATATCGCACAAAATTGCAAGAGAGGATATGTCAATTGATGTCTACAGCCTTTACTCATTTTTGCCACCTTTCTCTCTCTGGAACAATTGCTCTGATCATCCACATGTTCTTTGTTCCTTTAAATCGGTACCCAGTCTTTTTCTCAACCTTCCAGTGGCTCATGTTTCTTTGAATTCTTCCCCTTCTCCATCATCTTATTCTGATAGTTTTTTTTTGCTGGTGATGTGACAAAGGAGGTAAAACACGATGGTTCTGATATGCCATTGGTGGTCCTGGTTACACATCTCTTCTGTTTTTTCACCCACGCTCTTGTGCGGTAACTTTGGTGATGGAGCAGTTGCTCACCTAATCTCGCATGTTCTCCTTCTGGAACAATTTTTCTGGTGCAGTAACGAGTAAGAGGCTGCGTCGATCCTTTCCTCTCCGAATTTCTTGCACATATATGCACATAAGATACTGAGAAATGCATGAGGGTGGAATAAAGGCTAAGGTGCAGGGTAAGAACTAGCTAAAGATGAGCTAGCTACTCAGGATCAGCAAGATGGATAAAGAGGATAAGAAGTCCTAAGTGTATTCTCTTTTCCCTGATCTAATGCCCATAACAAGAAGAATTGTAGTCAAGATTATGTTTAAGTTATATGGATCTAAGTCTTTACAGTGTAACCTCGATAAACTGAAAGCTTCTGTAGAACCAAATGAAGTAATGTCAGGGTGTTCCAGGTCCACATGTGTGTCTTTCATCACTGCTAAGGTCACTGAATAAGATAACTAAAGCACGAGGTGGTTAATGATCATTACAAAATAAGGTTCTAATTTCCACAAGAGTGTGACTGACTCGTTCCTAAAAACTGACTCAAAATGATTCAAAGGAAAAAGAAAAGAAATAAAAGAGTTAGTAAACGACGAAGACCCTCTCTCAGACTTACTTCACACCATCCCTGGTGTGAAAATAAATCAGAGAGAATGTGTAAACAAGAAAATGATTTTTTTGGTCGAGATATTTACTTGCGTGGAGCATGTGCTCTGAAACATTATGGGTTCTCCATCGTCAGATCTCTGCCTGGAGCAGCCGCTCCTTTCGGAGGGATGGTTGTTTCGTTTCTGAAACCCAATTTTTTTGAAGCATCTCGGGTTTTCTGATTTTTGACCTGAGACTCAATAAACTAAAACAAAAAATAAGCAAAAATAAATCCTAATGATATTTACACTCACCAGTGGGTTGCCTCCCACCAAGCGCTTGGTTTAAGTCACTAGCTTGACTTTGTGATAGAGCTCAGTCGGGTTGAGCATTAGCGCTTGTTTTGGGCATTAGCGCTTGTTCCAAAACAAGCTCCACAATCAGACATGTTTAGCTTCAAAAATCTACTCAACAAACCTTTTACAAAAAATCCCCTTTCTCCTTCAGCTCATGTGTGAGAATAGCTATGACTTAAGAGAATGGTTTAGAGGTACCTATGCAATTTACCTCATACTCAATGGAGTTCTCATCGCACATGCGAGGTATCAAAGTCATTGTAGGATAACCCTTGACCTTTTTTCTCTAGACTTTATCTTTCACATTCACATTCCCTTTAAATTTCTTGGTATCAGTGTGAGGATCTCCATCCATGACTTCTTTCATCTCACTCTTTTCGCCAAGCTCCTTCTTAGGAACAACCTTCAGCTTCTCTCCACAAACCACTGAGATGCAAGAGGCGTGTAGTGTGGGAAATATGGTGGGGATAGCCTTCTAGAAAACCTTCTTATTGATGTTGGAGAAGTAGAATTTCTTATTAGGCATATCGATGATTGCTCCCGCTATAGCCATAAATGGTATTCCAAAGATCAAAGGCATCTCATAATCTTTGCTCATCTCAAAAACCTGAAATTAAGTAGGAAGAATACAATCCCTTACTTGGACATGAAGGTTGCGTATGGTGCCATAAGGGACTGATGTTGAATACTTTGCAAAATTCAGTGTCAGCTGAGAAGGCACAACATCCACAATGCCCAACTCGTCTACAATCGCCTTTGAGGCAAGATTCACACTAGACCTAGAGTCACCAAGAGCTTCCTAAATAAAACTCCAACGATGGAACATGGAAAAGCAAACTTTCTAGGGTCATCAACCTTAGGCAATACCTTCATTGATGGTGTCAATGTTTCAGTAAAGAGTGTCTTACTTTTCTCTTGAGTCTCTCTACAATTTTTGAAGAACATATTCAATGGCCGAATCTCCCAAGCATGTTCAAATGAGATATTTTTAGGAAGCTTTCTCACCATATTCCTAAATCCAGCCAGCTTCTCAGCATTAATGAGATCCATTAGATGTCTAGGTGAAACAAGATAGGGAACCTTAGGAACATAGACTCGAGCTGGTGGAGAACCAGCAGGTTCGCTAGGAGTAATCGCTTCAGAGCTAGCAGGCTACTCTGTTCTCTCTTCCGCGCCTAAAGCAGTCTCATCAAATAACTGCTCTATTACATTACAGTGCTCAAACCTAGGATTTTTAGCAATTTTCCAGGGAGCGTCCCTTGCTGCCTTTTGACACTCTAAGTTGTTTGGGCAAGATGAACATCAATCCTACGCATGTGGTTGCTCACAATATCATATTTTGTATTCATCTCAGTGAACATATTGTCCACCCTAGTGTTGATGTCTGTGGTAAACCGATTTAGTGCCTTGAATTGAATTTGGTGATGCTGGAGAAGCTGCTGCATCATGTTGCTTAGGTTCTTCAGCTCGTCTTGCGGACCGCTTGCGATAGCTTGAGCAACTTGTTGGTTGCTCTGCAGCTTCTACTGGTACTGATTTTGACCCACGAACTTGTTTTGTGCCTGACTGAAAACAACGGTTTTACCCTGGAATCCTTGCGGAAAGTTCCTTTGGTATCCAAATCCTTGTGTATGGGTGTTCTGACCGGTGATGTTTTAATTGTATCCTTTGTTCTAGTTATACCTTGGTTGTTCACATAACTAACCTCTTTCTGATCATCTTCTGGCATGTTAGTATCTGGAGCAGCTTGTTGAGTGATCTGATTCTGCTCGCTGTCGCTTCCTCTATGATGTAGACTTACCCTTGGCTGTTCTTAAGCAGTTGATCAACCTTAGTTGTCAACTCATCTATCTTCTGAGTGTCAATACTGCTTAATTTTTTGGAGCGATCGTTCTCCTGATTCTTATTGGCTAAATTAGCTACCATATTCTTAATAAGTTCAAATGCCCCCTCAGTTGTCTGAGTCATGAAGTTTCCCTTGCTCGCAGAGTTCAAAGCCCTTGGAAATTCCCAGTCAACTCCATCATAGAAAATGCTCAGGAGGTAATCATAATCAAACCCATGGTGACGGCATTCTCTGCGGTAGTCATTGAACCGCTCCCACGCATCGAAAAAGGCTCATTAGTAATCTGCCTGAAGGAGGAGATCTTGTTCCTCAATGTTGCAGTTTTTGCTTTCGTGTAAAAATAGATCAGGAACGCTGATCGGAGATGTTCCCCCGAAGTAAGAGAGCCGGTGGGGAGAGAGTTAAGCCACCATGCAGCCTTTCCATTAAGAGAGAATGGAAATAGCATGCACTTAATGTTGTCTGGTGGTATGCCATTCGCGCAAGTAAAGCTGTAGAATTTTTCGAAGCTTTCAATGTTCTCCATTGGAATCTCTGTCAGGAGACCAGTGAACACCACTAAAGCGATCAACGCAGGCTTGATCTCAAGTTATTGCCGTGTGCAGGGTGGTGGAGTGATATCATAACGTGTAGTAGGGAAGTTACGTGGAAGGTTTCTCTTCCTGATTGGAGCAGATTGCTCCTGCTGTTGCTTCTGTAGCTGAGCAGCTTGCTGTGCTTGGATGGTCTGCTGCATCTGGAGCATCTGCTGTTGCATCTGTTGCATCACAGCAGCGAGTTGCTCTGGATTGCAGTAGTCACCCATTATAGCTTTAGTTGGCCTTTGTTGTTGTCGGTTGGTTCTTTCTAACCTTGGTGGTTTCTGGTTGCTAAGTTTAACTAATTATTTTTGTGCGTTTCTCCGAGTATGCCTACTAGTCATGCAGCTGAAACATTAGCTGAATAAAGAATAGTAAAGAAAGTTAGAGGTCTTAAACTAAATATATAACCGAAAAAGTTAAAAATTTGCTTTCTGTCGCAACGACGCCAAAACTTGATACACTAAAATTTGTGTCTTATCTACTGCAAGCTAACAATGTAGATGTAGTACTTGAGATTCAATTCCAGAGAACCGTTCTTACTCTTTATTTCTATGGATCAATATCAAGGTAAAACAATGGATTAAATGCAACTAAACTAATTAAAATAAAACAACTAACAGAGTTGGTGTGGTTTCAGATTATAAAAGAGCTAGGTTCAGCGTGATTCATCGGGATACTTAGGATCATGAGCCACATAGCTATTCAGGAAGGACAATACGAGCCAATCTAGAACTTGGACAACAAGATTAGATAAACCCATTGTCGTGGTGTCTACCAATTTTTCAAAGAATCCTAATGCCTAACCTGTTGTTTGGATAAGAGAATGATGACAAGCATTAAGTGATGATTCAATTGTTTCACGATTTGCCTTAACACCAACTTTCGTTGCCTAAGGACCAATCACCTATCTATGCTTTTTCTAGCAACCTAAAACACTTTTGAAGATTATATTTAACCTATATTCAGATGCTAAATTTCCAGTTTAACATAAGCGGTTAAGATCAGCAATAAATAGAGATTCAAAAAATAACAATCCTATGTGTGTCTAGCTCATTGATCCATGATCCGTAACACCTAAACCTAACAAGCTGACTACTCAGCCATGGAACCAGATAACACATAAATCAAGAGTGAATAAAACATGTAATACGATTGCAAATAAATATAAATAGAGTTCATGGGGTTCTTCACTAAGGCGAGAGAGATCTTTCTCCCTTTACAAAGTATAAAATCACAACAATACAAAAGCTCTAGAGTCTTGTTTCTCCGTGAAACCAGCATATGAAATATTGGAAAGAGAAAAAATAATATATATGGAGAGGCCACAAGCGACTGGGATAAAAATATAGGGAAACTAAGGAAAATCCCAAAATAGTATCTTGGTGTCCTTAAATATCGGGAATATGCAGTTAGTTGCTCCGCTCACTCGGGAACACTCGTCAGGTTGCTCCCAGTTGGTTCTGCGCGGTGAACACCAATTATGGCTCGCTTTCCTCCTACATCTCTCAAAAAGCCTCCATGCCTACTCCAGACCTAAATTAACTCAAAATGACTAGAAAGACTCGATAAAGACCTGAAAAAAACTTTAGAAAACTTATATACAATGTGTCAAAACACCATATATCAATTCACGATTGAAGGATTGGTCTCTCAAGAGTTTACAAAAATTAAAGAAGAAATGACGACAACATCATGTGCAGAATCCACACAAATTTCCTTCAAAAATGTAACAACCTGTTATAGCTAAACTCGAAATTCTTCATTTCATTGCCATTCAAGGAAAGTGTTCACACCACCCTAACAATGGGAAGTCATGCAGAAAGGCTACCTACTTCGTTAAAACAGGCAAATGACGAATACGACCAGATAGTAGGACAAGGAATAATTTCAAAAATTAACTCTGTTTGGGCATGCAAGGCATTCTACATCAACAACCTAGCTGGACAAGCAAGATGAAAAATTAGACTAGTCATTGACTACAAGCCATTGAATCAATACCTGCAAGACATCAAATTTACACTACCAAACAAAAAGGCACTTCTTCAACATTTTCAAGGAGCTACAATATTTTCAAAATTTGTTCTTAAGTTTGGATTCTGGCAACTTGGTGTTAATCCTGAAAAAAGGTACAAAACTGCATTATGTCTACCAAACCGACATTCTCAATGGAACGTCTTACCTTTCGGCCTCAAGACCAAACCATCCATATTCCAACAAGAAATGCTCTGTATATTCAAGCCTTTCCTCCATACGACCTTGATATATATATAAACGATATCCTTATATTCTCATTAGATGAGAAAGAACACATCCAGCTTCTTCAAAGCATTGCCGTGCAATATGAAATTATGCTCTCGGCCCGAAAGATGGTTATAGCTCAGCCCAACATCAACTTGCTTGGAATGCAAATTAAAAGTGGTAACTTTTCACCACAAGCCCATCTTACTACAACACTTCTCAATTTTCTTGACGAAAATCTCACAAAACAACAAGTTCAACAATTTTTTGGCGTAATCAATTATGTTAGCGACTTTATCCCACACCTTTCGTAACTGACAAGACCTTTATCAAAGATGCTGAAGAAGAATCCACCACAATGGACAAAAAGACAAACCGAAGTTGTTAGAAGCCTAAAATTAGAGGTGCAGAAGCTACGACCTTTAAAGTTTCCCTCCATAGGAACCCGCATTTTACAGACTGACATGAGTGAAAAATATTGGGGAGCCACTTTATTTGAAGAGATAACTGGAAAACATCAAATCTGTGGATACACAAGTGGTCGCTTTAAAGATTCTGAAATATGTTATTACTCTATGTCATGAGCTTGTCAACAGAAAAAGCTCTACATGATTGCTACAATTAAGCATGTTTTAAGTACATGATTTCTATATTTAAGCTTTTCTGTTGATAAGCTCATGAGCGGCGTCGGGCATGGTTGATGCGAAGTCATGGTAACTCTTTTCAGAAGATCTCTCCATCATTTGTAGTTCTTTGATTGGGTTTCTACTTAGCATATCAGCGAGAGTATTCTTTGTTCCCTTTAAACAAACGGATTCAAAATCATACTTTAAGAACCATTCGCTCCATCGTAATAATTGCTAACGTGGAACCCTTTTTTTGCTTGATTGTAACATCTTTGGAAAAGATGACATATCCATTTCGATGCGAAATTTATGTCCTATCAGATGAAACACGAACTTATCGATACCTTTCTTGACCGCCAATATTTTTTTGAACGTGGAGTGATAATGTATTTCAATATCTTTAAAGCATCCACTTTTGTATCCACATATTCGACGTTTTCCGTTTATTACTTCAAATAAAATGGCTCCCCAATATTTTGTCACTCGTGTCAATCTGTAAAATGTGGGTTTTTGTGGAGGGAATATATACAGGTGGTAACTACTGATTCTAACGGCTTCGGTTTGTCGGTTTGTCCATTGCGGTGGATTCTTCATTAGCATCTTCTGTAGCAGTCTTGTAAGTTGCGAAAGATGTGGGATAAAGTCGTTAACATAATTGATTACTCCAAGGAATTTCTGAACTTGTCGTTTTGTGAGATTTTTGTCAGGAAAATCGAGAACTGTTGTAGCAAGATGGGCTTGTGGTGAAAAGTAACCATTTGTAATTTTCATTCTAAGGAAGTCGATGTTGGGCTGGGTTATAACCATATTTCGAGCAATGAAACGAAGAATTCCGGGTTTAGCCATAGCAGATTGTTACATTTTTGGAAGAAATCTGTGTGGGATTCTGCATTCGATGTTGTTGTCATTTCTTCTTTGATTTTTTTTTTAAACTCTTGAGAGACTAATCTTTCAATCGCGAAGAAATGTGGAACTTTTGTGAAGGCTTTATAGAGATTTTTCCATCTTATTCCTCGTGGTTCGATTGAGATATCAAAGGATTTTTTAAAGGCATATTATGAATCTCATCCCAATATTAGATGTTTTCTGCAGTAGAACCAAATACTTCAGTAATGATGTGGAATCCGGGAAAAAGTCCGATTGTTATCTGTTTGGACGTGAGCTTGATGGTCAATGAACCATAATTTGCAACACAAAACTCTTGTTGAGGAGGTAGCCACATAAATCGTGAGAGGATTTTGAGATTTAAAATTGTTGAATGGGCTACGGTGTCTATGGATGCAATGGTGTGAACTGGGTCTTCTTGACAAGATGGATCGAAGATTGTCACCGGTAAATGTGGAGTTTGTATTTCATCATGGCTTGGAAATTTTGTGATCTTGGAACAACAATCGTCATTGGGGGATGATTCAGACGAATTATCATAATTTGAGTAACCAAATAGTGTCATTGTCATCGTTATCATAAGATAGAATTGACTCCATGTCATGGATTTCAAGGTCGATATCTGGTGCGATTTCGTATATCTAGTTGATTAGATACTGCTTCGTCTTTGCAGATTTGTTTGGATAGTTTTTTTTTGCAAAATGTCGTTCCTTCCGTCATAGAAAACATTTTTTTTTGCTTTCTTGAAGCTTCGTTTTTCTGAAAGAAATTATTGCGTCTAAATTTGGTGGAGTGCTTAGAGAATAGTTTTTTTTGAATATTCGATGTTTGTCATGTGTATCACACGAGCAAGATTTCTTAGACTTTGAACACTTGATTGATAGATATGGTCTAGCACATATTTTGGATAACTGATGTGATCTGTCCATGAACTTCATTCAGAATTCTTTTGATTTTCAGATTTTGTCAGGTGTTCTGAAAACGTATTATTGGATTTGAACGATGGAAATTTCTTCGACTTTTTGTCCTTGATTTCTGATGTATAACTTAATCTGTTGACTAAGATAGTCATCGATGGAGGATAGATAAACGTGCCTCAGGCTTGGATTGTTAATGCCATTAAGAGCGTAGTATCTTCGTGTTCGTCTTTCGAAGTGTTCTGCAAGATCTTTATTTTTAATGAACAACACTTTGTTGAGAAGAATTCTTCTTGCAGTTGTTCCTTTTGGTGTTTAGGCATACCAATGAATTCTCCGTGAATTTCTCTAAGAAGCAACAATATCGTTGTTTGATAGACTTGTTGCTGGCTGTATTCACCGAGGGAATTCCACCATTCTTTAAGTACGCCAGATAATCTTGCGGTGAATTGTTGGATGTCCAAATTCAAAGGAGATGTAATAGCTTCAGAAATCATCCCTGCATGGAATTCGTCTAGATGATCATTCCATTTGTTGAAGGGAATGTCATCAAATGTGAAAACCATAACTTTTGAAACAAATTGCTTGGTTGACATTTCTTGTCTAGGAGGCACATAATTCATCTCTTCGTCACTTAATTTGATCTTATTGATATCTGGTTCTTCTTTTGGAGTGGTTGATCCATTTCCAATTGCAAATTGTCCTGTTAGAGATTCCTCACCTGATTCGGTCTTGTATTCACTGGAACTTGTATTTGAGAGGTGATTGATTGTTGTGATTGGTCGTGAAGATGAGGGCTGGGGATCTCCATGATTTTCTGGCGTTTGATAATATATGTTTGAGGTTTTACCAAGAGTATCGAGCAGGCTGGTCATCAACTTTTTATTATTCCAATGCCTTTTTCCCTTTTCTTTTTATCTTCAGCAGATTCGTGACTGGAGGATGACTTGATAGTTGGTCTTTTAGTTGGGTTGATTTGGAATTCTGATTCCTTTTGTCGTCGAGGTTTTGATTGAGTCGGGTTTATCTTTGGTTAGCTGATTGAAGTTGAGCCATAACGAGATGTAAAGACTTAATTGGAGGATAGAAAATCGGGTAGTGGAGATCTTGTCTTTTGAGTTTGATAACCAGAGAGAAATCCAGGAGAGTAGGATCCTTGATACATTAGCATGCTCGATGATGTATTTCTAAAAGGATTGAAGTATGTATATGCTTGTCGCTGATTATAAATCATACTTTCTAGATTCTTTGGAGATGTTTTAACTGATTTTTAAGACTAGTCGCCTCTGTTTCTTTATTGTGGCATTGAGTCGTATCTACCATTATGTGTTATGCCATGGACATCATATGTTGATGGAGATTGTTAAGTCATCCATCTATCTCTGTTATTGAATTTTGAAGGCTGTGTAACCTTTTATTGTAGTCTTCCGCCTATTGATCAACTTTATGATTTACCGTCGTTAATAGTTGATTATGAGCGAGGTAATTCACCGTTTGCCAGTTGAGGACCTTCTCCGCTTGGGTTAGCTGGTCGGGACCAGAAGAGTTGACAGCTTTTGAGAGAATTTTTGGGCTAGGAGCGATGTTGTTCATGATGAAATCTTCTTGTGCAGGGAAATGATCCGGATTTATCATCCAAATTTAGCATCATGACTTGATGTTTTGGCTTCTCCTTCCTGTCAGAGTATTGGACTATAAAGTCATAATTTCCTTCTCCAAGTGGACTGATAGAAATGTCTCCTTCGAGATATATTTTAGTGAGTGGGTCCTTCTTTTTGCCATCGTCTACGAATATTTTCATCAGATTCGTAGTATGCTTCCGTACAGGAGCATTACATCAAAGTATTGATGTCAATATTCGTCCATGATAGGATAGATTACCCTTCCATCTTGACCAAAAGTAGTTGGTTTGGGGGCTTTTTGTATTTCTGGGCCGTAAAGTTTTGCTCATCATTTGTATTGCAAACTGAGTGAACACTTATTTTTGAAATGCCGAGGACCGTGGTTTGTCAAATCTGATCTCGTTTGTTCCATCGCTTCAAGAATGAAAAATGAATTTTGACGATTGAATAGGTGACTGGATAGCTTGATGAAGTTTTTCATAACTCGTTACCCAAGATTTTGGTAGTCAAGGCAATAAATCTTCGCTTGATATCTTTCGGGGAATCTGTATAGCGTTGGGTGCCTGAGACGCGGATGAGACTTTGAGATATAGTGCTTCATCATATGAGGGTAACATTAGATCGAGATCTTGAATTCGGTAGACGATCTGATGGTGTAGAGCAGCTAATTCACTATTTTCTTACATAGGCGCTCCGATTAGTTGAATCTGAACCTTAAGTGTCTTGAAGAGATTTGGGTCTTGTAGCGAAACATTAAATTTTGAAAATAGCGTTATGAATATAGTTCCTGCATTTAATGTCGCTTGAGCCGTTCCGATGCACGGTTGTTGATATGACTTTAATCAAGAGTCAATTAAAGCTATTCAGGCTATGTCTGGTAGACCTTTTCTTGCATGAGAGAGAGAACTTAGAGAGAGATTTTTATGAAATTATTTGCTCAATTACCGTTAGGGACAAACGAGGCTTAGTAATTTCCAGGTAGGCCGTCGATTTATTCAACCTCTATTAGGTACAGTAATGGTTGGTATTGAAATCAAAGCTTATGAGCGATAGAATAATTGACAATTTACCTCCTCGACGGCTCTTATACCATTATGCACAGCAGTAAGCGACCGTCGTGTTGACAAAGTCATATTGACAGACGAGTCTTAGGAATTTCTAGGTATATGGAGCGATACTGACACTACATCAACCGTCGATTTGCTCAACCACTGTTAGAAAATTACCTCCCCATGAGAGTCGTGTTGACAGAGCCGCTTATGATTAACTATAGCTATTGACAGGATCTCGACTCACGAATGGAGAATATAAATCAAAGCTTAATTACTGTTGTGCATAATGGTAACAGAACCTATGGACTTGCGTTATGGTCGATAGAATCATTGTTTATGGCTGACTGTTATAAGAAATCTGGAAAACAGCTCTCTCAAAAATGTCTACTTCACATCCTTCATCCATCGATTCTCAGTTTGTAATTTCCACTCTTTCTTAAAATAAAAGCCGTTCTTCCCCTTCTAATATTGATTCCCTATATGAAATTCAGTATGTTCTGTGCGATCAACTACCTGGAACTACCCAACCCTACCTGAACAGGCAAGAGAAAAACTCAAACTAGTCATTGAATACAAGCCATTGAATCAATACCTAGAAGACATCAAATTTCCACTACCGAAAAAGACACTTCTTAAACATCTTCAAGAAGCTAAAATAATTTCAAAATTTGATCGTAAGTCTGGATTCTGGCATTCTGTCTACCAAATGGACATGTTCAACGGAACGTCTTACCTTTGGCCTCAAAACCAACAAGCAATGTTCAGTATATTCAAGCCTCTTCTCCATGCGGACTTGATATATTTAGACAATATCCTTCTATTCTCATCAAATGAGAAGGAACAAATCTATCTTCTCCAACAGTTTCAAAGCATTGTCGTGCAATATGGAATTATGCTCTCGGACTGAAAGATGGTTATAGCTCAGCCCAACATCGACTTTCTTGGAATGCAAATTACAAATGGTAACTTTCCACCACAAGCCCATCTTGCTACAACACTTCTGAATTTTCCTGACGAAAATCTCACAAAACGACAAGTTCAACAATTCCTTGGCGTAATCAATTATGTAGCGACTTTATCCCGCACCTTTCGCAACTGACAAGACCACTACAGAAGATGCAGACAAAGAATCCACCGCAATGTACAAACCGACAAACCAAAGCTGTCATAAGCCTAAAATAGAGGTGCAAAAGCTACCACCTTTAAAGATTCCGTCCATAGGAAGCCGCATTTTACAGACTCACGCGACTGATAAATATTGAAGAGACATTTTATTTGAAGAGATATATGGAAAACATCAAATATGTGGATACAAAAGTGGACACTTTAAAGATTCTGAAATGCATTATCACTCCACGTTTAAAAAAACATGGACGGTCAAGAAAACTATCGAGAAGTTAATGTTTCATCTGATAGGACATAACTTTTGCATCGAAATGGATATTTCATCTTTTCCAAAGATGTTACAATTCAAGCAAAAAATGGTTCCACATCATCAATTATGGCGATAGAGCGAATTGTTCTCAAAGTACGATTTTGAATCGGTCCATTTAAAGGTAACGAAGAATACTCTCGATGATATGGTCAGTAGAAACCTAATAAAATAAATACAAATTATGGAGAACTCTTTTGCAAAGAGTTACTATGACTTCACACCCAACATGCCCGACGATGTTCATGAGCTTATCAACAGAAAATGTCTACATGAACACCTCCATGGTAAAATTTTCTGCTACCAATTCATCATCTTGTCAAGATAAAAAATTAACAATCATCTCATTTCGCCAATATGAATTCACCAAGATTATTCGTTTGCACATCTCTACGTGATCGAAAATGCCTACATTTTCTCTGTTTCCTCTAGTACCTCTTCTCGATCTACACTACAAGTATAACTTTCGATATTCAATTAAAAGTATAACTTTTGATATTAAATGGCTATACCAATACATCAACACTCAAGGACAAAAGGGTTGCTTCTAACATTCTTAACATGGTTTTCACCATTACCCGTTTGGAGCGAAAATTTGAGAAAATCAGCAAAAGCGACATACTTACCGTTTAAGAAGTTAAGAGGTCAAGGAAGTCTTAACCCTTTCTTTGATCCTCATGATATATTTATTCCACCGCCCCGTTCAAGTCAAGAAAAAGACCGGAAAGATCCATGTGCTATCTACCCTCATTTATCACAATGACTTTCAACGAGGAGTTCAACCAGATTTTAACATCAACAACAACAAAGCATATGAAGACTTTCAGACATATGTATTCCGTCTTAACAGTGCCAGACAAAATTTTCTTATTCCTTTTATCTAAAATTTGACTTATTATCCAAGCGACTACCAAATGTGCCTCGACGAAGGTCTTTAATTTTTCATGGAAAAACAAGCAAACCCACCATCTGTTCCAGAAATCCCAAAATAGTAAAACATGAGCGTCATTCCCAATAATGCCCGCCAGAATACTTCCAAGACTCACATCTCCATGATTATTCAATGAATATTGAACAAACCGGAAAAATGTTCAACATTGAAATCAACGACAATCTGCAGAAGTCTTACGAAGAACAAGAAGAAGATTACACATGTCCATACAATCACTACGGATGTTGCGATAAACACATCATCGAGTTTGAGATAGATCATTAAGTAAGTCATTAGTAGTGTTCAAATATGTAAAATAAGTGTGTTTAAAAAATAATCAATAATGATGTAAGCAATGATGTAAATCTCTGTAAACTTATGTAAGCATGATGTAAGCGATGATGTAATCGCTGAGGTAACCGCTTATGTCAACACCTTATCCTCATCTAAAAATATGTGTGTACCCCCATTGTGAAATATCATCAAGTAATTTCACAAGAACTTCTCTCTAAGTTTTTCTCTCTAATTTTTTTTCTAAGTTCTCAAGTTTTCCAGACCTTATCACATATTTCATAAGAATTGATTTCCATCCTCCATCCGTGAGTCACGATCCTGGCAATGCTATATTTAAGAATAATCAGCTCTGTCAACACGACTCTCATGGGGAGGTAATTTCCTAGTAGTGGTTGAGAAAATCGACAGTGATGTAGTGTCAGTATCGCTCCCTATACCTGTAAATTACTAAGCCTCGGTATGTCAGTACGACTTTGTCAATACGAAGGCTGCTTACTACTGTGCATAATGGTATCAGAGCCAAGTCACTACATCGGCCGTCGATTTGCTCAACCACTGTTAGGAAATTACCTCTCCACGAGATTCGTGTTTAGGTTCTTATTTTGGAGGTGAAACGTTAATTGGTATTTGGCTGCATCCCTAGTGCCTCGGTGTTCTTTGGGAGGCGTGATGATGGAATAATGAATAGTCAAAACTTGTACTTATGGCTGATATTGGTGGATTTTCTTATTGTGATACAACAACGTATCAACAATACTCACATGGTTGTGAATTTATTTTATAGTCAAATTTATATTTAAATAAGTAAGTATATATAATATAGAGAAATGTTATATTATCTTGTATTCTTTCGTTTTGTATATCATATATATATATATATATATATATATATATATATATATATATATATATATATATATATATATATATATATATATATATAATTGTTTATTGTGATACATGTGTTTACGTAAGTCATAGGAATAGTTGATAGAAAATATAATAAAGATGAAGAAATATACCAAAAAGAGAAAATGGTTATTATTACTGAATTCGTGTGTATTACAAATGAACTAAAACGTTCAATTTCTAGAAGAGATATGAGACATATTTCACTGTGAAACACTATGAATTTGGGCTCCATATTTACTTCCTTACGCTAGCTCCTTGACTTTTGTAATACTTTCCTTTGGGGACAGCATCATTAATTTTCTTTGTGGTGCATTTTAGTTGCCTCATTAAAAATATTTCTTAGAAAACCCAGTGGAGAAAACTATATCAAGGTAAAAAGATTGCAACTCAGAAATTACCCCTCGAGTAAATGATTGTTAAAGGTTTTGTTGATGACGCATTCCAATGTTGTAAATATTGTTTCTGAATATCGTAGTGGATAGTGACTTCGTAAATAAGTGTGCAACAATGTCACAAGATTGCACATACCTCTTTTCAGTTTCATTATTCTTCTCAATTTCTAGGGTATATGAGAAAAATTTTGGTTTGGTTTTGTCAATTTTGATGTGTCCTTCCTTTGTTTGAGCTACACATTTTGTATTGTCTTCATAAAAGATAGTCGGTTTTGAATTAACATTGATCCTAATACTACTTGAAAGGATGTGTTGACTTATTGATCTGAGTCAAAAATATTCTCTACTTGCTTCTTGGAGAAAAAATATTTTAGCATGATTTGAGGAAGTAGCTACAAGTGTTTGTTTCCGAGATCGCTATGATATAGCAGTTCCTCCAACTATGAATACGTACCCAGTTTGTGATCGAGCTTTAAGGGGGTCAGAAAAATACCTTGCATATGCAAGCCAGCCATTTCTCCGTTTAAGTCGTTAGGATAAATAATCCTAAATCAATGGTTCCTTGAAGATATCCAAAGAAATGTTTCATCCCATTTCAATATCTTTGCGTAGGAAATTCGATGAATCTTGCCAAAATTTTCACGAAAAACTATATTTGAGTATAGTTTGCAAGATACATAAGCGCTTCCATTGCACTTAGATATGTCACTTCAGGACTAAGTATCTCTTCATTTTCTTCATGTAGTCAAAAAGGATCATCTCCAACATTCAGTGATCTAACAACCACATAAGTACTTAGTGGAGTTGCTTTTTCCATGTTGAATCGTTTCAACACTCTTTTCGTATATGTGGAATGGTGTACAAATATATCCTTACGGGAATTGATACAATATCAGAAACCAACTTTGACAAGACCATTCCAATTCCGATCATGAAATTGTACCAAAGACACGTTCCGGTACAAAAGACCTAAGAGAAAGCTTCAATCAGTCAATTAAAGTTCTTCTAGTTCGACCACCTGATCTAGAAGACTTAACTAACCGATCCAGTCATCTCACACTCGACCAAAATACATTTGGACTAGAAACAAGCTCACATGAAGAAATCTGTCTAAATGAAGCCATTGAAGAGATAAGCCCAAGTATGATCCAATCCAGTTTTAGGTCAACCATCAAGACCTATAAAGATCAATCTAGCCCATCTAAGATCAACAAAGAGGCGTGGACCATTTTTCCAAGAATAATTTGCCTCAATTTGCTCACTATTGATCTGGCCCATACTTAGCCAAAATCAGCACATGCACTTAGATCAAAAACCAAACCATTAAAGAGTCTACGTGCATGATCAACTAAGCATTCATTGACGTTCAAACAGAGAAGGTAAGTGGTTAATGCTTATTTTCATGATTAATTTGTCTACCCAAGTTGTTTCCATGTTTTTGTTTTCTTCTTTCTTTGTTTCCTTCATTTTGGAAATAAACAATTAGGGGCTGACTGATGTAACCGCATCGGTTGCGGGCATTTGCAGATGCAGGTGATTACGGTTTTATGCGTTATTAAGAGATTTGGACGACTGGTAAAGCGGTTAAAAACTGTTGCGTTTGCGGGATACTTATGACTGGTTAACTACCAAATGCAATAGTGGTTAAATAATAAATTAAAATATTTATATTTCGTATAATTATAAAATATTAAAAATCATGTTATTATAATAAATATAAAATTTTATTTATAAATTATACTATTAGATTTTTTTAAATATATAAAAATATCTTTCTTCAAATTTTTATAATATCAATTAAAATATATATATATTGGTATTTCTATTATTTCAATTTAAAATTTTAATTGAATACTTATATATTTCTTATTTATACAATTTTTTTGAAAAAGATGATATTTCTACGCTCCCACAACCGCAGACGCTAGCTGGAACCAGCTTTTGAATTTTAGAGTTTTATAGTGGTTTGAAGCGATTTATAGCGTTTTCTATGATTGTTGTAAAATGCCAACAACCGTTACCAACCGCAAAAGCTTCGTTTGCGAGTGGTAGTGGGAAACCAGTCATGCCATTAATAAGGCACTTTGAATCTTTGCATTCAAGTCATTTTCTAAATCCCCTAAAAAGGCATAGCTGCATCAGATGTTCTATAAGTCCCCGATAAATAGCCTTGAATTCTTTAACGCATATCAATAAAGAAAACCAAGTTTTTGCCTTAGCAAACGTGGTATCAGAGCTTAAAGCTCCTAACCCATGTTGTTTCTATTGTTTCTATTTCCATTGCATTCGCTCATCATCTCTTAAGAAAAACCATCAAAAAAAACTGTTTGTTTGCATAATTTTTATTTTTCTGTTATCGCTTGTTGTCATCACGAAAGAGACCATATTTTGGTCATTTAATATGTCAAGAAAAATAAAAAATTTCAAATATATTTTCATTCATTAGGAGGCTCCTCTTACCATTTTTGTTATTTCTATTTATAGCATTTTTGTATAAAAAAATCAAAAAATATATATTGCATTAGTACTTATCATACTTGTTAGGCACACAATTCTTCCTTCCCTAGCTGCTGATTCTCCATAAATTTCGTAGATCATAGGGATAAACCTTATTTGTTTTGCATTTTCTTCTCATTCTTGATATTAATCGATTAAGGAAAACAAAAGTTCTATGTTATTTCATTTTCTTCACTTATTCTTCACTTGATCTTTGTGTAATCATCACATGGAAGACATGAGAGACATAGGCCAGCAACAAGCTCCAGATCAAGCCGCAGTCATACTCGGATTTGGCTAGTTTGAGAGATCTAACCAAAAGATGTTAGAAAATACGGGTCAAATTTTACGGGAAACCAGAATTTACGGGAACATGGACACACACAAAATTGTTAACCGAGATCGGCCAATCTTGCCTACATCTCCAGACCTGCTACAGATATTTTATTATCAACCGGGAAATTTTACGATGCCCTCAACACACACCCGATCCCAAATACACTCAAGAAATTACTCTTAATTTCTTACGAGAATTTTTTTTTTCATTTTTTTTCTCTCACGAGCTTATTCTTCTTCTCTTGTTCTCTTTGTTTTTGTGATGTTTGAATGCCTTTGCTCTTCACCTTACACTTGGTATTTATAGGAGAAGCATGATGTGTTAAAACCACAATTATTGACAAGAAAATTGTGCTCTTTTTGTTGACTTTGTTGCCATCGTCATTGCCGTCATCACCGGCCAACAAAAAAATGTGTCCTTTGACTAACAATCTCCCACTTGAAGACTGATTTTAATCTGTCTTCACACCGTGATCAATGTAGCATGTCTTTACGGCTTTTTACTCCAATAATCCAACTGAGGTTGCACACAGCCTCAGATTCTCACACGGCACAACCTTCGTCAGCATGTCTACCGGATTCTTATTTCCTGGGATATTCTTAAGCACCAACAGTTCATATTCTAATGCTGATGTAATGAAATGATACCGATGATGTATGTGCTTCTTCCGAGCATGGTAAACCGGATTCTCTTCCAAATCAATGGCACTCTTACTATCACACTACAACACAATTTTCCCTTGGTCATGATCTAGCTCTTCTAGAAAAGATTGTAACCATATCATCTCTTTTGTTGCCTCCATTACCGCAACATACTCAGCTTCACAGCTTGATGAAGATACAATTTTCTACAACTTTGAAACCCAACAAATTGCAGTACTACCGAAAGTGTTGACATATCCAGTTGTGATCTTCATTATGTCAATTTCACCTCCATTGTCGGCATCAACATATCCTTGCAATCCCATCTTAGACTTCATGAAACATAGCGACAAACCTAGATTCCCTTTCAGATATCTGAAAATCCACTTTACTGCTTTCCAATGTTCCTTTCTTGGATTGCTCATAAACCTACTAATGACTACCACTGCATGTGCAATGTCTAGCCTTGTACATATCATCACGTAGATCAGGCTGCCTAAAGCAGAAGCATATCTTTATACATACATGCCATCTCATCTTTTGTCTTTGGAGACTGTTCTCTAGATAACCAAAAAAATGACTTTCTAGGGGAGTATTGACTGGCTTCGCGTCATCAATGTTAAACCTCTTGAGGAATTTCTTCACATACTCCTCTTGGGATAGTTTAAGTCATTCCTTGCTTCTACCGATTCTCATCTCTAGAATTTGACTGGCTTCTACAAGGTCTTTCATCGCAAACTCTTCTGAGAGTTTTGTCTTCAAGCTATTGATCTCATGCAAGTCTGCTCCTACTATCAGCATGTCATCCACGTATAGGAGAAATATCAATTAAGACTCTTCAAGCCTCTTGAAGTAACAACAGTGGTCAGCCTCACACCTCAAGAAACAGACACGTTTTATAAAGCTGTCAAATCATTTATAACACTATCGTGGAGCTTGTTTCAAACCGTAGAAACTCCTCTTAATCTTGCAAAAAAAGCTTTCTGATGCACCTTAGGACATGAATCAGGACATGGCACAAGCCCAGCATGGTGATCAGGATGATCAGATCCGTTCAGCCGAGGTTCATCCATCCGGCCGTACCAGACAGACAGACCGAGCCGTGTACCGGATCAACCCACGTACACCCGGGAAGGACCTTAGGTTGGATCCACAACCAGATGACCAAACTGATCGACCCACACACCTTCTTCCCCGACCTACTCGTCAATCTAAGGTCATCAGTCAAGCCAGAACCCACTTTGATCGAGAGGAACCAGAGTCATGACACAACCTATCTCTTTTGGCCCGATTGGTTCATACCGCACACCCGGACGAACGTACTCACGACCTGATCGACCAGTTTGATGCCTTCTTGGGATTTGATGACTCTAACTTCTCTAAGGCAAGGATACTTAAGCTCTCTGAAGATTTGGGTCAAGTAAATTCATCATCCGTTGATGATGGGTCAGTGATCCTCCCCGCGGACGACCCACCGTGTGTCCTTCTCCTTACCGCAATGGAACCGATCATCATGGACGCACCTAGACACTTGGATGTATCTGGACCAGTCAACATCTGAGACTGCACCTTGACCAGTATTCCTTGTTTTCCACACTTTGACTAGATCTAGTCAAATTTATATTTTCTATGCATTGTTTTCTGAATTTTCTTTTATTTCTCTTTGACTCAAAACACTATAAAATGCACTCCTCTTCCTTTGCAATAACATGATTGAATTTTCTTCTTCTTTTATGAGTTTTTACTCTTGTTCTCTGTCAAGAACACTTCTAGTTTCTTTGGTGTGGTTAGCTTCAAACAAACGCCCCTTTCTAGTTGGACCGGTGCGTCACATCCGGCAACTGATCGAGTTTGCTTCCTTGTCGGACCTGTGAGTCATATCAGGCAACAACAAGCACCCAGGCAGTGTCATTGGGTCATTCCGCAACCCTTTGTGTCGTCATTCAATCCATCAGTTCTCTTTGGAGTTCATATCCCTTCATACATGTAGAGTGATCAGATTTAGGGTGTATCAAGTGGTATCAGAACAACTCTTCCGGTAACTCTATATCATTCCATTACTTCTCATCTTCCATCTTCTTCATCTGAAATTCTTTATCTATCTATCTTGAACCCGGGCCCCTCATTACCCACAATTTTAAAAAAAGTATATAAAAAAAAAGATATATATTCAAACATTGTGGTGTGGTGGTGGAAGAGAAAGTCTGCTGGCCAAAGAGAAATCCGGTCTTTGAGGTGGTTAAGGTGGGTTCCCCTTTGAAATCTCTTATCTTTCTATCTTAGAAATCTTTCGTTTGTTTGGATCTACCCATTGGGGATTCTTGGATTTGTCTTTCTTAGAACCTTGAGTATAAAACTTTGAGGGAACCCTTTAAATTGAGAGAAACACGTGTATGGGTGAGGATCAAACATTTGAGTGTGTGAGATTTTTATCTAAAGTTTTGTGTTTAAGAATTTTCAGGAATCATGAGCAGTGAGGATGAAAGGAGCCGACCAGGAAACTCTTTTTCTGGTTTATCTAACTTGCAGATGCGAGCTTTGAATGACAATATTACTAATCTTATGAATTCAGGTTGGGAACAGATCCATCAACGGCTTGATGCAATAGAGGCTAGCCAGCCGATCCAAACCAGAACCAGGGCATGGGTAGATCGTCCAAGGAGGAACCACCAATCAGATGACGATACCCAAGAGGAGAATTTCCAAATGGACGATGATCGATCCATCAACCGACCTAGGAGAGGTAACATAAACCGAACTCAAGGTGATATCTATCCATTTGCTAGGGAAGATAGGGCTGATAATGGTTTAGGAATATTGAAACTGAAAATTCCACCTTTTGAGGGTAAAAATTATCCTGATGCTTTTCTTGAACGGGAAAGAAAGATTAAACTTGTCTTTGATTGTCAAAACTTCTCTAAACTTAAGAAAGTTAGATTGGCTGCAACTGAATTTTCTGGCTATGCTATTAATTGGTATGATCAAGTTGTGACTAACAGGAGAAGGAATGGTGGCCGACCAATAGCCTCATGGGACGAGCTCACAACCTTGATGCGGAAACGGTTCGTTCCGGAACACTACCATCGTGACCTACACCAAAGGCTTAGACGTTTGCTTCAAGGAACCAAATCAGTTGAGGATTACTTCTAGGAAATGGAAACACTGATGATCAAGTCTGATGTGGATGAGACTTTGGATGCCACTATGGCGAGATTTCTTGCCGGACTCAACCGTGACATTCAAGACCGAATGGAGCTTCAAGAGTACGAATGTTTGGAACAGATGCTACACAAAGCTATCTTGATTGAGCAACAAGTTAAGAGGAGGGGTCTTTCCAAACAAGCTTATGCTCCAAAACCGACCTTTCCTCCCAAACCAAGCTATCAAGACAAGGGTAAGTCTTCTTCCACAACAAATAATGCTTTTAAGACTGATGTTCCTGCTCGTTTTGACAAAGGAAAAACAGTTGAGACCCATAGCCGAGCAAGAGACATCAGGTGCTTCAAGTGTCATGGTCTAGGACACTATGCCAACAAATTTCCTAACCAAAGAGTGATGATTCTCTTGGAGAATGGGAGGTCGAGTCCGAGGATGAAAGGGAGGATGAAGAGGATTCTGGTCCAGTATTTGATGATGATGAGGAACTATTCGATTACCCACATCATGGACCACTTCTCGTTGCTAGGAAGCCTTTTGTTGAATCACTCGGTCCCATCTTCAATGAGGAGGACGACCACAAGGTCAATTATTCTGGTCCTATCTTTGATGCTGATTCCGGTCCTATCTTTGATGAGGAAGACATCTATGACTATCCAGCTCACGGACCACTACTTGTCACTAGGAGATCCTTGAGTGTTCAACCCAAAACCAATGAAAATGAACAAAGGGAGAATCTCTTTCATTCTCGTTGTTTAGTTTCTGAAAAAGTCTGTTCTTTGATCATTGATGGAGGGAGTTGTACTAACGTTGCTAGTGACATTCTTGTCAGGAAACTTGGACTTGTCACCAGACCACTCTCTCGTCCTTTCAGGTTGGAATGGCTAAACGAGGCTGGTGAGCAGTATGTGAAGGAACATGTCACAGTCCCCCTCACCATTGGGCGATATAAGGATGAGGTTGTCTGTAATGTTCTTCTCATGGACGCATGCCACATTCTCTTAGGTCGGCCATGGCCGTTTAATAAGAAGGCTGTGCATGATGGCTTCACAAACCGACACTCCTTTGATCATAATGGCAAGAAGATCACGTTGGTCCCTTTGACACCTTTGGAGGTTCATCAAGACCAACTTCAGCTCAAAAGGAACTGTGAAAAGGAGCCTAAACCTGATGAGCCAGAGACATCCAAAAGAAACTCCAACTTCTATCTCAAAGAAAGTCAGGTTCGGAAATATATTGACTCACAAAAGCCATTTCTTTTACTTGTGTATAAAGAATCTCTTATGGCTACTTCTTCTGACCTTGCACCGGAGATTCCAAGTGAATTGCTAGATGTTTTGCAGGACTTTTCTGATGTCTTTCCAGATGAGAATCCACAGGGATTGCCACCAATACGAGGGATTGAGCATCAGATAGACTTTGTTCCGGGTACATCTTTACCGAACTGACCAGCTTACCGTACCAATCCAGTCGAGACCAAGGAACTTCAGAAAGAAATTGGAGAGCTTCTTGAGAAAGGCTACATCCGGGAAAGCCTCAGTCCTTGTGCCATGCCAGTTCTCCTTGTACCTAAGAAAGATGGTTCATGGCGCATGTGTGTGGACTGCCGTGCCATCAACAACAATACGGTAAAGTATAGGCATCCCATTCCTAGGCTTGATGACATGCTTGATGAGTTGCATGGTTCTTCTGTTTTCTCTAAAATTGATTTGAAAAGTGGCTATCACCAGATTCAGATGAAAGAAGGTGATGAATGGAAAACTGCATTTAAGACTAAGCTAGGATTGTGTAAGTGGCTTGTTATGCCATTTGGTCTCACTAATGCACCTAGCACTTTCATGTGTTTGATGAATCATATTCTGAGAGCATTCATTGTTCATTTCGTGGTTGTATACTTTGATGACATTCTCATTTACAGCAAGAACCTAGATGATCATAAGATGCACTTGGAATCTGTTCTAGAAGTTCTTAGGAAAGAAAAGCTGTTTGCAAATCTTAGTAGATGCTCTTTTGGAACAGATCATGTGGTGTTCTTAGGCTTTGTTGTAGGTGCTGATGGACTCAGGGTGGACGAGGAGAAGGTCAAAGCCATCAGAGATTGGCCCAGTCCGACCACAGTGGACGAAGTGAGGAGCTTTCACGGATTTGCCGATTTCTATCGTCGGTTTGTGCAGGACTTCAGTACCATCACAGCCCCACTTACTGAAGTGATCAAGAAAAGTGTTGGATTAAAGTGGGAACAAGCTCAGGAAGAAGCTTTCCAAATCTTAAAAGGGAAGTTAACTCATGCTCCCTTACTTGTTCTTCCTGATTTCTCTAAGACTTTTGAGATCGAGTGTGATGCTTCAGGTGTTGGTATTGGTGCTATTTTGATGCAGGAAAAGAAGCCCATTGCTTACTTCAGTGAGAAGCTTGGTGGAGCCACACTCAACTACCCCACTTACGACAAGGAGCTGTATGCTTTGGTGAGGGCTCTTCAAACGTGGCAGCATTATCTTTGGCCAAAGGAATTTGTGATTCACACCGATCATCAGTCCCTGAAACACCTTAAGGGCCATCAGAAGCTGAACTAAAGATATGACCATTGGGTCGAGTTAATTGAGACATTTCCTTACGTCATCAAGTACAAGCAAGGTAAGGAAAATGTAGTTGCTGATGCCTTGTCTCGGAGGTATGTACTTCTCTCAGCTCTTGAAACCAAGTTGCTCGGTTTTGAATTTATTAAAGACTTGTATGCAACTGATATGGATTTCAAAGAGATTTTTAGAAAATGTTCCAAGGCTGCTTATGGAAAGTATTATCAAAGTTCTGGATTTTTATTCTTTGATAGCCGCTTGTGTGTGCCCCAATGTTCTTTGATGGAGTTGTTTCTCAGGGAAGCACATGGAGGAGGCCTTATGGGACATTTCGGAGTCAAGAAGACACACAAGGTCGTTCATGAGCATTTCTTTTGGCCAAGCTTGATGAAGGATGTGGAACAGATCTGTGGCCGATGTGTTGTGTGTAAAAAAGCAAAGTCTAAGGCACTTAACCAAGGTTTGTACTCGGCCCTACCCATTCCATCTCATCCTTGGGTTGATATTTCTATGGATTTTGTGCTTGGATTGCCTAGGTCTAGATCTGGCCGAGATTCTATCTTTGTTGTGGCTGATAGGTTCTCTAAGATGGCTCATTTCATACCTTGTGATAAGACTGATGATGCTATGCATATTGCCGATTTATTCTTTAGAGAAATTGTTAGGTTGCACGGCATGCCTAAGACCATTGTTTCTGATCGTGATGCTAAGTTCCTTAGCTATTTCTGGAAAACTTTATGGTCTAAGTTGGGAACGAGGTTGATGTTTTCCACTACGTGTCACCCACAGACCGATGGTCAAACTGAAGTAGTAAACCGAACCTTGTCCACTCTGCTTAGATCATTGGTTAAAAAGAATCTGAGAATTTGGGAAGAATGTTTGCCTCATGTAGAATTTGCTTATAATCATTCCATGCATTCTTCTAATATTTTTTCTCCATTTGAGGTTGTTTACGGTTTCAATCCCTTATCTCCACTTGATCTTTTGCCTTTGAGTGAAAGAGTTTGTACAGATGGCAAGAGGAAAGCTGACACCATTCAGAAGATACATGAGAAGGTTTGTGCCAACATCTCAGCCAGAACCGACGGCTTCACAAGAAGGGCAAACAAGAAAAGAAACAAAGTTGTCTTTGAGGTGGGCGATCTTGTTTGGGTTCATCTAAGGAAAGAACGATTCCCTGATGAAAGAAAATTCAAACTCATGCCAAGGGTCAATGCTCCCTTTCAGACCCTTAAGAAGATCCATGACAATGCTTATCAGCTTGATCTTCAAGGTAAATATGACATCTCTTTGAGTTTTAACGTTTCTGATCTATTTCCTTTTCATGCAGATGATCCAGATTTGTGGACAAATCCTTTTGAAGAGGGAGGGAATGATGCACCTCAAGACGTGAATCAGGACATGGCACAGGCCCAGCATGGTGATCAGGATGATCAGATCCGTTCAGCCGAGGTTCATCCATCTGGCCGTACCAGACAGACAGACCGAGCCGTGTACCGGATCGACCCGCGTACACCCGGGAAGGACCTTAGGTTGGATCCACGAACAGATGACCAAACTGATCGACCCACACGCCTTCTTCCCTGACCCACTCGTCAATCTAAGGTCATCAGTCAAGCCAGAACCCACTTTGATCGAGAAGAACCAGATTCATGACACAACCTATCTCTTTTGGCCGATTGGTTCATACCGCACACCCGGACGGACGTACTCACGAGCTGATCAACCAGTTTGATGCCTTCTTGGGATTTGATGACTCTAACTTCTCTAAGGCAAGGATACTTAAGCTCTCTGAAGATTTGGGTCAAGTAAATTCATCATCCGTTCATGATGGGTCAGTGATCCTCCCCGCGGACGACCCACCGTGTGTCCTTCTCCTTACCGCAATGGAACCGATCATCATGGACGCACCTAGACACTCGGATGTATCTGGACCAGTCAACATCTGAGACTGCACCTTGACCAGTATTCCTTGTTTTCTACACTTTGACTAGATCTAGTCAAATTTATATTTTCTATGCATTGTTTACTGAATTTTCTTTTATTTCTCTTTGACTCAAAACACTATAAAATGCACTCCTCTTCCTTTGCAATAACATGATTGAATTTTCTTCTTCTTTTATGAGTTTTTACTCTTGTTCTCTGTCAAGAACACTTCTAGTTTCTTTGGTGTGGTTAGCTCCAAACCAACGCCCCTTTCTAGTTGGACCGGTGCGTCATATCCGACAACTGATCGAGTTTGCTTCCTTGTCAGACCTGTGAGTCATATCAGGCGACAACAAGCACCCAGGCAGTATCATTGGATCATTCCACAACCCTTTGTGTCGTCTTTCAATCCATCAGTTCTCTTCGGAGTTCATATCCCTTCATACCGGTATAGTGATCAGATTTAGGGTGTATCACTTTCTTTCCCTTTGACTTCAAAGACTTCAGGTTTCTTCATATAAATTTATTCATCCAAATCAGCGTGAAAAATGTCGTCTTTACATCCATCTACTGAAGATGTAAATCTTCTTGTGCTACCTGCCTAAGAACCATTCTAATGGTCACCATTTTGACTATGAGAAAATATCTGTGTAATCAATGCCTTCTTTTTGTAGGAATCCCTTCACAACAAGCCTCACCTTATAGCGCTTACTCCCATCAGGTTCTTCTTTTATTAGACCCACTTGTTATGCAATGCCTATTTATTCTTAGGCAAATCTGCTAACTCCCATGTGTGATTGGATAACAACGAGTCCATCTCGTCGTTCATTGCAAGCTCCCACTTGATCGACTTATCAACTTTCATAGCCTCTTCATAACATTTATGCTCGCCTATGGTTGTGAGCAGAATTTAGTCGAGCAATGGAGAAAATCTTACAGGCTTTCTAATGATTCTACTTGACCGTCGTAACTCTATGACTAGTGTATATGGGGCCACTTCAGAATCATCATTTTGATCAGCCTCACCACTCTCTTTTTGAGATATTTCATCTTCTGCTGTTGCGCTATCCTGTTGCAACTCCGGTATCAGGATATCCCCTAAGTCATTCTGACTCTTTCCTCTTTGAGCCTTCTCTTAGCTTATCCTTGTACAACACTTCTTAGTTGAACACAACATTCTTGCTGCGGATGATCTTTCGATTTTCAACATCCGAAAAATGGTAACCAAACTCCATGTTACCATACTCGATAAAGTGACACTTCTTAGCCTTCGAGTCAAGTTTACTTCTCGCAGCATCATCAATGTGACCATAAGCTAAGCAACCGAATACCTTTATATAAGAAACGTTTACTTTCTTCCCGCTCCAAACTTCTTCAAGGATCTTAAATCCCAATGGCACATACGGTCCTCTGTTTATTAAGAATGCTGCAGTACTGATTGCAACTACCCAAAACATCTTAGGGAATCCACAGTGCAATCTCATGCTCCTCGCACGCTCATTCAATGTTCAGTTCATCCTTTCAGCTATTCCATTCTGTTGAGGCATTCCAGGAATAGTCTTCTCCATCTTGATCCCGTTATCAGCGCAATATCTCACCATTATCAGACCTTAGTCACTTCAAATTGAGATTCGTCTCAATCTCAACCATGGCTTTCCATCTCTTGAAAACCAAAAATACTTCAGACTTGTTCTTCATGAAGTAAACCCACACCTTCCTTCTGGAGTCATCAATAAAGGTCAAATAGTAGTACAAACCACCCAGCGATGCAACCTGAGCGGGTCCCCACACGTCAGTGTGCACCAGCTCTAACTTCTCAGATTTTGGCTTTCTTCCTCCTTTAGAGAAACTAACTCATTTTTGTTTTCCAAGGATGCAAATTTCACACATCTTATTATCCATTGTCTTCAGATTTGGAAGAGCGCCATTGTCCACCATGAGTTTCATCCCTTTCTCACTTATGTGCCCTAACTTACAATGCCACAACTTGGTCTGTTTGGCATTCTCGACAACAGAAACAATGTCTTGATAACTCATCGTCATATAAAGAGTGCCTCTTTTATGACCTCTAGCCACCACCATGGAACCTTTCGTGACTCTCCAGGCTCCACCACCAAAATTGACATCGTGCCCCGTATCATCAAGTTGACCTACTGAGATCAGATTTCACATCAAATTTGGCACATGTCTAACCTTTGTAATCTTCCACACGCGTCCATCTAACATATTCATGTAAATATCTCATATGCCAATGTCCAAAGGTAATTCATCAGAAAAATACACCTTTCCGTAATTTCCTGCAACATAATTCTCCATAATGTTTTGGTGCAGTGTGGTGTGGAATGACGCTCCTGAGTCAAGAACCCATGAATCGACTGGGCTATCAACATAGGAGATTGAGGCTTTGGTGTTATTTGTTGCTGCATCACGAGCTTCAATTTTCCTTGGAAAATCAACAGACACTACCAATGCATCAGCAATTTAACGTGTCACTTCATTGGCTCCGCCTCCTCTGTTGTTTTCCTTCTTCGGTGATGCCCGACAGTTTCTTTTAATGTGGCATGTCTTTCCAAAATTCCAGCACTCAGTAGGCTGCCTGAACTTGGACTGGCCCCGTCCATACCTTGAATTCGATATGACATTACACCGGTTATTTATTTCTAGGTTTCTCCCTCTATTTTCCACGTTGAAAGCAGAGCTTGTTGATGTCTCTCCAGAGTCTATCATTCAAACTTCGTCAACAAGGATACAATTTTTAACATCATTTAATTTAAGCTTCTGAGTACTCACATAATTACTAACCGTGGCCCTCATTGGCTCACAACTATTCGGCAGAGATGCCAAAAGAATCAGTTCTCGCACTTCATCATCAAGCTCGATTTCAACCGATGACAGTTGGTTGACAATCGTATTGAACTCTTTAACATGTTCGGCAACCACGCTACCTTCTTCCATCTTCAAACGAAAGAGATTATTCATGAGAAACACCTTCTTATTCGCCGAAGGATTCTCATACATATCTGAGAGAACTTTCATGAGCCCTTCTGTGGTCTTCTCCTTCGCAATGTTGTGAGCAACGTTTTCGACAGTGTTAATCTTATAATACCCAGAACTTGTCTATCAAGGAGATCCCACTCATCCTGATCCGTCTTCCCAGGCTTCTTTCTTAGCGGTTGATGGTTCCGTACAGATAATCTTCAATTTACATTCTCCAAAATGCATAATATGTATCGTAAAATTTCCCGATACTATGCGCCGACGTGTCGTTGCCTCCCATATTTTATGAAACCACCGTGTTTTAAAACATCTCCCTCGACGAACCGATGTTAACGACAAAAATCACTACTCATGAAATCATTATTCTTGTGAATAGTAACCCAAAAATAAATTTTGAACGATCACGTAACTTAAGATTTGATACCAGTTGTTAGGAAATACATGTCAAATTTTGCGGGAAACCAGAATTTACGGGAATGGGGAAACATACAAAATTGTTAACGGAGTTCGGCCAAAATTGCGTACGTCTTTGGACCTTCTACATATCTTTTATTATCAACCTGGGAAAATTTACAATGCTCTCAACTCACACCCGATCCCAAATACATTCAAGAAATTACTCTTAATTTCTTAAGATAATTTTTTTTCTTTTTTTCTCTCACGAGCTTATTCTTCTTCTCTTGTTCTCTCTTTCTTTTTGTAATGTTGGGATGCCTTTGCTCTTCACCTTACACTTGGTATTTATAGGCGAAGCATGATGTGTGAAAGCCACAATTATTGACAAGAATTTTTTTCTCTTTTTGTTGACTTTTTGCCACAGTCATTGCCGTCATCACCGGCGAACAAAAAAAACGTGTCCGTTGACTAACAAAAGAATGGCTTGATTAGAAAAAACCCACAACCTAATGGCCGACGAAATCTAGGGAGAAACAATTCGTACATGGAGGACCAACTTTCTGACACTGAAGAAACCAAACCAGAAAGCCAAAGCCGGAGAGGTGATCTTAATCAGGCATGCTTAGGCGTTAGGCACAATAGACCAGGTTAAGGCAATCTAGGCCCAAAATCAAAGGAGAGATCGAGGTGAAGAGGATGAATAGAATTAGCAGGAGGCAAGGACCTCAAGTTGACACCACCCACCTTTTCTGGAAAGATTGATACGGATGCGTACATCGTGTGGGAGAAGCGCATGGAGTACATATTCGAGTACTACAAGTATCCAGAGGCCAAGAATGTGGTCTTAGATACTGATCAACTGACTGACAACGCTTTATCCTGGTGGGGCAGAGATGTTGCTAAGTCCGGAACAGTCTGGAGAACCTGCACATGGGAAGAGATGAGAACTAAGCTTCGCGCCAGGTATATTCCATCCTATTACCAAAGAGACTTACTAAAATGTTTTCGAAACTTATCTTAGGGAACCAAGTTTGTGTAGGAGTATTTTGAGGAATTTTTATCCTCTTAGGAACATGCTGGATACAGATGAGCCAGAGGAGGCACTTGTGGCCTAGTTCTTAAAACGACTTACAAGATCGTATATCTCGTAAGGTACCAAGGCAGCCTTATGAGGACTTCAACGTTTTGTTGCACTATGACATTCAGACTGAGAAACACATCAAGAGGAAGAACCATTCTTCCAACAGAAGAAAGGCGCCATGGACTCTATCAACTCAGAAAGGTTATGACATGGGAAAGTCCACAGAAGTGGAAAGTCGGTTCAAGAAGAACAACCCTGAACCGTCCAAGGCAGCAAAACCCGACCAAGGTAAACCCCAAGTCCAAAAGTCTCGTGATATCTCATGTTTAAAATGCCAGGATAAGGGTCACTATGCCAGGGACTGTGGAAACCAGAGAGTCATTATGCTTAAGGACAATGTTGATTATGAGTCACATGACGAGGCCGATTTTGAAACAAATGAAACCGATGAAGAAATCACCGACTACACTGATGTGGGAGAGATACTTGTGACCAGAAGATCACTTAGTGCCATTTTTGAACCAGAAACATCCAGAGAGAGAACATATTCCATACCCGGTGCACCACTGATTCCAAGGTATGCAGTCTTATAATAGTTGGTGGTTCTTGTACAAATGTGTCTAGAAAATGTTTGGTTGCTAAGCTAGGCCTCGAGACAGCCATACACACTTAAATGGTTGAATGATGAAACTGAACTGAAGACTGGAGAGCAAGTGGCCGTGCCATTCAGTGTGGGAAAATGTGTTGACCAGGCTGTATGGGGCGTTGTTCCTATGCAAGCAGTCCATCTTCTCTTAGGTTGACCATGACAGTTCGACAAGGAGACTTTTCACAATGGCAGAAAAAACTTTTAAATCTTCAACCATAATAAAAAGAAGCACAACCTTGCCCCCACTCACACCTCAGGAAGTCCATGAAATATAAAAGGCAATGGACAAAGGTTCCAATGTAAGTAAAACCAGTCTTTATGTTACTTTTAGTAAAGTTATAAATTATTTGGAATGTAAGATGCATGTGCTACTAATGATCTTTAAGGAAAGATTTTTGGCGGTTCAAGAAGAGCAAGAACTACCACCAGCAATCTTCAAGCTATTAGAAGATTTTAAAGATAAATTTCCATAAGACATTTCGGATGAGTTACCACCCATAAGAGGAATCGAGCACCAAATTAATCTAATTCCGGGTGCACCACTACCCAGCCGACCAGATTACCGAGTCGAACCAGAGGAAGCTAAGGAATTAGAAAGGAAAGTCCAATACCTCCTGAGAAAGGGGTACATAAGGGAGAGTCTCAGCCTTTGTGCAGTTCCAGTCTTGTTGGTGACAAAGAAGAATGGTACTTGGAGGATATGTGTGGACTGCCGAGCCATCAACAACATCACTGTCAAATACATGCACCATCCCCAGATTGGGTGACATATTGGAAGAGTTCAGTGGTGCTAACATTTTCTCAAATGGATTTGAAGAGTGGATACCATCAAGTAAGAATGAAGGAGCGTGACGAGTGGAAGACTGCATTCAAGACCAAGAGAGGTCTATACGAGTGGCTGGTCATGCCAGTAGGTCTTACCAACGCCCCAAGCAGTTTCATGAGGCTCATGAACCACTTCCTAAGGGAATACATCTATAAGACTGTGGTGGTATACTTTGATGACATATTGACTATAGCGCTTGTCTAGAAGATCACATTGTTCATCTTAGAAATGTTATACAAAATTTGCGGTTGGAAATACTATATGCTAACCCTAAGAAGTGTACCTTCTGCACTGATTTGTCTACCTAGTATTTGTCTACCTTCTGCACTGATATATGCTCACAGGGACTCAATCTAGATGAAGATAAAAGTCAAGGCAGTACAAGATTGGCCGACACTTACCACAATTGGCCACGTTAGGCACTTCCACGGTCTAGCCAGCCTTTACAAGTGTTTTTCAAGGATTTCAGTACCATTGATGCCCCACTGACATCAGTAATCAAGAAGGATGTGAGTTTCAAGTGGAGACCAGAACATGACAAAGCACACCAAACTCTTAAAGACAGCATTACCAATGCACTGATTTTAATTTTACCTATCTTTGACAAAACTATTGAAGTTGAGTGTGATGCATCAGGTAAAGGTATTGGAGCTGTCCTAACTTAAGGAGGTAAACCAGTGGCGTTCTTCAGTGAAAAGTTACATGGAGCATCCATCAACTACCCAACTTATGACAATGAACTATATGCTTTGGTGAGATCGTTGGAGACATGGCAGCACTATCTTATGTCAAAAGAGTTTGTTATCCACACTGACCACGAGACACTTAAGTACCTAAGAAGCCAGACCACATTGAAGAAAAGACATGCTAGTTGGTTGGATTTTGTGGAATCATTTCCATATGTAATCAAGTACAAGAAGGGAAAAGGAGAACATTGTGGCCGATGCTCTCTCTAAAAGACATGCCCTCATTTCCAAAACGGAAGCTAAGGTCATGGGTTTTGAGCACATCAAGAGGATGTATGAAGCTAACCCTGATTTTGGAGAGACCTACAAGGGATGCACGAGAGGCACACTTGGCCCGTGCAACAAAAATGAAGAGTTCCTTTTCAGAGAAGCGGTTGTGTATAATTCAAGGTTCCATGTTTATTGTGGTTGGACATGGAAAAGGCCTTATTGATATTGGCGTGGACAAGACCCTGAGTATTGTGGTTGGACATTTCTTCTAGCCACATCTAAAGAGGGATGTCAAATGTTTTTGTGCTAAGTGTATCACTTGCCGCAAAGTAAAATCCAGGTCACATCCTCATGGTTACATGTTCCTTTACCTATTCCTAACATGCCTTGGGTATATTTGTCTATGGATTTTGTTTTAGGATTGCCCATGATCAGCAACAAGGATTCCATTTTCGTTGTGGTTGATCGGTTCTCAAAGATGGCCCATTTCATTCCTTTCAACAAGACCAACGATGCTTTCCAAATAGACGACATGTTCTTTAAGGAAGTAGTAAGGATTCATGGTGTCCCCAGAACTATCATATGAGAGTGGGACCATAAATTTTTAAGCCACTTTTGGAGAACCCTTTTGAAAAAGCTTGGAACCAAGTTGTTTACCTCTTGCCATCCTCAAACTGATGGCCAAACAGAAGTTGTCAACCGTACTATCTCCACCCATTTAATGGCCACAGTTGGTAAAACTTTGAAGAATTAGATTGACTGTTTACCTTTTATCGAATTTGCTTATAATCGTGTGCCTCACTCGGCCACTAAGCTCTCACCATTTGATATTGTTTATGGTTTTAAGCCAGAAATACCAATGGATCTAGGCATCTTACCAAAGGATGTGATGGTCAGCCAAGATCAAGTTTCCAAAGCCGAGATAGTCCATAAGCTACACAAAACCACAAAGGAGAAGTTTAAGAAGAAGAATGAAAAGACCAAGGTGTATGTGGAAAAGAAATGAAAGGAGGTCACATTTGAACCTGGTGATTGGGTCTGGTTGCACCTAAGGTTTGAGAGCTTCCGCGAACAAAGGAAGTTCAAGTTAGCACCAAGTGGAGACAGCCCATTTTGAGTAAGAAAGAAGATGGGCGACAATGCCTACAAACTCGATCTTTTAGGTGTGTACAAGGTTTCAACAACATTCAGTGTTTATGACTTGTCTTATTTTGATTCAGTTAAACTTGTTCTGAGGTCAGAACCTACTCAAGAGAGAGAGAATGATTCAAGATCAGAAACGAACCTTGACAAGACCATTCCAATACCGATCATGAAGACTGCACCAAGGACACGTTCCGGTACAAAAAGACCTAAGAGAAAAAATCAATCAGTCAATTGAGGTTTTTATGGTTTCACCACCTGATCTAGAAGACTTAACCAACCAGTTCAATCAGCTCACACTCGACCAGAAGACATTTGGACCAGAAATAAGCCCACATGAAGAAATCTGCCTAAATGAAGCCACTAAAGAGATAAGCCCAAGCCTGATCCAACCCATCCTTAGCCCAAACTTAAAAGCCTATGAAGATCTGTCTGGCTCAGCTAAGATCAACAAATAGGCGTGGCCCATTTCCCAAGAACCCATTACCTCAATTTGCTCACCATTGATCCGGCCCAAATTTAGCCAAAAACAAGCCCATGCACACTACAAGGATATTGTGCAGTACTGACGGCGTTTTTCATTGGTATTCCGTCAGAATTGGCTTATTCCGACAAAATACCGACGAAACTAGTTGTCGGTATCATCTCGTCGGAATTTAGAAATTCGTCGGAATTTCGTCGCCACTTCCGACGGAGCTTCCGATGGAAACCGACAGCCGTATATCCGACGGAATCCCGACCTTGAAGACCGTCGGAAAGCGTTGTCCGAAAGACATTAGGAAGTAATTCTGACGAATGAATAGGTTGTCGGAAAATTCCGACGGATGCATGTAGTCAGAAAATTCCGACAGATGCACGTCATCGGAGTACTCCAACGAAAATTGTCATCAGAATATTACGATGATTTTCATTCGTTGGAATATTCCGACGAGGAATATTCCGACGACGTGTGTCCGTCAGAAAATTCCAACTACATGCATCCGTCGGAATTTTCCTACGAAGCTTTGCGGTCGGAATTTTCTGACAAACTTCAGCTTCGCCGGAATTTTACGGAATTGTATTTTTGAATATTTTTATTTTATTATATATTTTTTGTAAATTTTTAAAAATTGTAAAATAAAATTTGAAATTGAAAACATATATAATATTATAAATAAAAAGGTTCTAAAATAAAATATAAGTTTTAAAGTTTTAAAATAAAAAAAAAAAACAACAAAAAATCATGGATGCAGATTTTTCATCTGATCTATGAGGAGATCGTTGTTCTTCTTGATTTCCCCCATCTGAGCCTGGTAAGCTGCCATCATTTCCCTCTGCTCCTGAATTTGAGCTGATTGTGTCGCCATCATAGACTCAACCAGTTCAATCCTCTCATCCTTATACTTCAACTTCTCCAAAATCGAAGGATCAATATATGGTGCATAGGAAGAAGAAGAAGAAGCAACTAGACGGCCTAGTCCAACCAATCTACCTTTCTTCTTTGGAACCGCCTGAAAAAAAAAAGTTAATACAAAAAATTAATAACAATATTAAAACAATTAGAAATGAGAATAAATAAATAACATTAATACTTACGTTTTCGACCAACTCGTTAATAAGTTCGCGGCTCAAGATATTGGAAGCAGAGGAATCATCATCCGAGACAAGCTAGAAGCCCGAATCTCCTCCGTCTGACTTTCCACCAACTGGATGACCTCTCTCATCACGGGATCTTGAATTTCTCCCGTCTTCTTGTTGGTGTAAGTTCCCTTCAAGAGATCGAGTTGAGTGATGGGATTGCCTTCATTTTCCTGAATCTGACATGAAAACAAATTAGTTAATAAATATATACATGTCAATTTTAAATATAATTTAAAAAACTTACGAGCTGATCTTCACGAGTAGACATACTAGTGGCACCCATAGTCTACATCCGTCCTAGGTTCTTCTAATCTAACCGCAGTCTGAGGTTCGCTAGTACTACCATACTCATAATCAGTTTCACCATGAAGATACCAAACTTTATAACCCGACATAAACCCTTTTAAATATAAATGAGTCCAACATCACCCTTCTTAATATTTCTATTATTTTTACAATTAGAACAAGGACATCTCAACTTATTTGTTTTTGCTTCCAGTTGTCGTTCGGCTAATGTCATGAATTCGTTAATACCCTTTCCATATTCTTCTGTAAGTAAGTTGGTATTCGGATCCATATGAGGTTTATCCATCCAGGAACGAAAATAATAAGATGAAGACATAATTTTTAAGCTTTAGAGATTTGTTGTGAATGAAGAGAATGAGGGGAAGTCTTATTTATAGTTTGAAGAAGCAGAATATTCCGCCAGAATCTTGACGGAATTTTGACGAAACGTATAAATATCTAACGGCCATAAATTCCTTGGAATTAAGTCAGAAATGTCACAATTCCGACAAAATTCCGACGACTCACCTTAAAACTGCAACAGTCAAAAACGTTTGTCAGAATTTCATCAGACAATGAATGTCTGTAACGGACAAAATTTTGTCGGGAATTACCGACGAAATTCCGACAACAAAAGTGATGCTCTGTAACGGGCAATATATTGTCGGAATTCCATCGGTGTTTACCGACGCTCTTCCGACGAATCACATTTTATATATTTTAATTCCAACGGTTACTTATGTCGTCGGGATTTTGGTCGGAATTTTTTGACGACGTAGAAGTCGTCAGAATTCGGATGGTATATACCGACGTAATTCCGACGGATTTCTAAATTCGTAGTTTATCGATATTTCGTCGGGATTCTGTCGGTATATACCGATAGACTGTTTTTTCGTCGGAATAGCCGTCGGAAAATATAGTGTTTTCTTGTATTGAAACTTAAATCAATAACCAAGCCTCCAAAGAGTCTAGGTTCATGATCAGTCAAGCAATCATGGACGTCCAAACAGAGAAGGTAAGTGATTAATTCTAATTTTCATGATTGATTTAACTAACCAAGTTGTTTCCATATTTTTGTTTTATTCTTTCTATGTTTCCTTCATTTTCGAAAAAAAAAATTAATAAGGCACTTTGTTATCCTCGTTTTAGGTCCTAGGATTGAGTATTTCTATACAAGTCATTGTCTTCAAGTTCCATAGAAGGGCGTAGCTGCATCATAAGTTCTATAAATCCCCTATAAGCAGCCTTGTATTCTTTACCGCATATCAATAAAGAAAACGGAGTTTGTGCCATAGCAAACATATCCCTAATTGTCTTTGAGCATGTGAGAAGCAACCCATGAGAAACTGACTTATCAAGGTTTTGTCCAAGAGTCTTGTGGTGTCCATCGATACATCCAGTCGCAAATCATCTCCAATCCATTCTTCTAATCGAAGAGTGTTGAACAACCAATTAATTAGATCATCCTCCATGCTCACTTGTTCCAGGTTCATCATCGATCTATCCTTAATCACCCAATATATCCTATTCGCCCAATACGTTTTTGACCACTATCATCATCAGTCCGCCATCACCATTTTCCCCATCAGTTCATCTAGTTTGTAAGTCCAGACCAGGATCTTACAACAGGAATGCTTAATTTGTAAACCAAGACAAAATTTTGTCTCTCCAAAATCTTTCCTCTCCAATTTGCCTTTTAAATAATCAGATCCCTTTTGTATTTCTCATTTGGTCCTGATAATATTTAAATCATCAACATATATGAGAATAATAAAAAATCCAAAGGAGGTTTTCTTGATGAAAATATATGGGCATATTGGACAGTTTACATATCATTCTTTAGTTGAATGTTCACTAAGACGATTATACCACATGCATCCAGATTTCTTTAAGATGTATAATGATCTTTGCAATTTGATTGCACATAACTCTCTAGGCTTAGAACTTAATAGTTCTGGCTCTTAAATCATTCGGGGATTCTCATATAAATATCAGTGTCCAAGGATCCATATAAATATGTTGTAACAACATCCATTAGACGCATCTCTAGATTTTGATTAGCCGCAAGACTCAACAAAAATCTAAACGTGACCGCATCCATAACAGGAGAATATGTTTCTTCATTATTGATCCCAAGTCTTTTAGAAAAGCATTGAGCTGCAAGACGAGCCTTGTATCTCATAAATTTGTTTTTCTCATTTCATTTCCGAACGACAACCCATAGTACCCAACTGGTTTAACAGCTTCAGGTGTGAATATAATAGGTCCAAATACCTCTCGTTTGTTAAGCGAATTAAGTTTGACTTGTATTACATTTTTCTTTTTTTTTCAGTCGTTTCTTTTTTGACATTCAGAGATAGATTCTAGTTATGGATCATCACTCTCTTCATTTATTTCCTTTGAACAAAGTACGAGAAAATATCATCGACACCATTCACTTTGTTTCAGTTCAATATTTTTTCTATTATGAACTTAATTAAATTACGAGAAAATATCATCGACATTATTCACTTTGTTTCAGTTCAATATTTTTTCTATTATGAACTTAATTAATAGAAATCTCATGATTTCTTCACAATCATGATGTTTGACACCTTCTCACCCTCACGGTTCATTCCTTCCAACTTTTATGTTATATTGAAAGGATTTTGCTTTTCCATCTCCTTTCATTTTCTAAGAATCTGTTATATTGGTGTCTGCAAATATATCATGTAGTTGATTTGCAATGTTTTGCAAATGCATAATTCGACAGACTTCTAATCCCGGCAGTTTTGAAGGAGGATCAAGGTGTAGTAGAGATGACGCACACCATTTCTTCCTTTCGTACTTGTTTATTTTCTCCCCTGAATATTTTTTTTATCAAAGTGGCAATCGGTAGAACGTGCCGTAAATACATCACCAGTTTGCGGTTCTAGGTATCGTATACTTGAAGAAAAATCAAAACCAACATATATCCCTAGCCTCCTTTAAGGTCTTATCTTTGTACGTTGGTAAGGTGCAACTGGAACATATACAGCGCAACTACAAATTCTTAGATGAGAAATACTTGGTTCTCGTCCAAATGATAATTATATTGGGGAGTATGTGTGATAGACACTTGGTCTCACCCGAATTAATGCTTCTGCATGCAAAATAGCATGTTCTCACATATAGGTTGGAAGTTTAGATCTAATGATTAATGGTCGTGCAATCAGTTGCAAACGCTTAATTAATGATGCAGCCAAACCATTTTGCATATGAGCATGAGCAATATGATCAACATAAATTCAGTTACTATACAATAATCATTGAATGTTTGGAAAGTGAATTCACCAGCGTTGTCTATTCTAACTCTCTTTATTAGATAATCAGGAAAATAAACTCTTAATTTGGTTATTTGAGATAAAAATCTCGCTAATGCCACATTTCTAGAGGACAATAGAAAAACATGTGACCATGTACTCGACATGTCGATCATTACCACAAAGTGGATGTACAGGTCCACAAATTTTTCCTTGAAGTCGTTCAAGGAACTTTTGCTAACTCCTTATCTATTTTGGTTGATGATGGTCTTATAATCAATTTTTCTAGAGAACATGCAGTGCATGTCATTTTATTCTCCTGATAAAATTCTTGGGGTTTCAGTGAATTGTGTGTCTCGATGATTTTCCGCATCATTGTTGTGCCCAGATGACCGAGGCGGTCATGCGGTAGTGTAAAATCTTCAGGATTTCCCTTAATAACAAAATGTGATTCAACGACATTTATATATGTATGATGAAGATCAGAAGGGAGTTTTTGTAGTTTTTCTAACACATTTGTTTCTCTCGATTTCTAATTAGTAATGTAGATATACTTCTTTCTATCATCAGTTGCAAACTAAGTATCAAATTGAAGATATATGTCTTTAAAACTTAACAAATTCCTTGTAGAATTTGGAGAAAATAGTGCATTATTTATCGAGAAATTTGTCTCATTAGGTAATATGAAATAGGCTTTACCAATCATTTCAATCAAGTTTGTAGCACCCGATATTGTGTTAACAGTGATATTTGTTGTTTTAGTTTAGAAAAATACTTTGTGTGTCCAAATAGTGTGATTTGTTCCACTATTTGGAATACAAATATCTCTAGCATATATCTTGGTTGATTCTCCATTTGTAATGTCTATTTTTGAGACAAACAAAATGAATTAACAGAAATAAGATAATATTATTCATAAAATATTATACATCATTAGCAAACATTAAACACATAGTAATTATACATAAATAGGTGAAAAGCACAAAAAATATACATTAATCTTTCACAAGCAACTTAATTATTTATGGTATAATTGTGGAGTTTCAAGAGTCACATGATGGGTACTTAAGCTTCCGTGATAGCGGTCTTCTCGAAATCATTCACAAAGTCAGACGCATCGAGGTGCGTTGTATCCTCAAAATGTTCCGAAAAGTTTACCTCTTTGCACTTTACTTTGACGGAATATTTGTATGGAGCACACAGATGTGCAGGGGTACGATATACACGATACCAATGTCTCTTAGTACCGCATCTGAAACAAGAATCTTCTCGGTTCTAGAAGGTATTTCCTTGGTATTTTTTCCCTTCGGGGATTTCTCAGAGCTGATCCACTAGAGTGACTTCCTATCTTGTGGATTGTATTTTCTTCCACATCCACAATAGTTTTGACGACCACGAGCTCGACCCCATAAATCCTTATTTTCTTTCACTGGTTTCTTTGTATCTAACGTGCTTGCTTCATTGAACGCTTTATAACCAGTCGGACGAATTATCTGATTCTTGATCAGAAGCTTTTGTTCTTTTCGGCTATTAGAAGTTCCACAATCACATCTGAAAATTTGGTGTATCCTCGCAACCTATAATGTTCTTACAGGGTGATGTGGCTTTTGTGGAATGTGGTGTATGTCTTCTCAAGAATTTGAGATTCAGTGATCGCTTCACCACAATATCTTAATTTAGCCACAATTCCTAACACAGCAGAATTGTAATTCATCACTTTGTTGAAATCTTGGAATCATACTCTGCCATTCTTCCCAAACAAGTCGAAGTGTTATGTCTTTCTAATGATCAAAACGATCTTTCAGAGATTCCATAACTCTTTAGGATCTCTCATGTTGGCATAGTCATAAATGATACTTTCATCAATGTGTCTTCTAAGGAAGATCACCGATTTAGCTTTTTTTGAGGTGTTGAAGTATTATTCTCTTTCATGATTTTAGATAAACCAATAGATTCAAGATGAAGTTCGACACTAGTGACCCAAGAAATGTAGTTAGTATTGGTGATGTCTAGAGGGGGGAATTGTAGTTTTTCAATGTTTTCTATTGGATTTCTAAAATCAAATAATAATCAAGAACATGATTTTTTATCATCAACTTAAACAGACTAAAGTAGACTCTGTAAACCAAACTGGTAGCTCTGCATCCTTATTGAATATAAACAACGGTTGCTTCCTAGCACTTCGTGCAAGGCTGTGTACCTTTGAATTTTGCGTATGGGGTAATGGATGAATTCTGAGTTGTGGTAACTTCCTTTCAGGATCTTGATATCTTCCAAATAACTTGTAAAGACTGTCCATTCTTCTGGTTCCAAAATCAACTTCACTAGTTGAGAGCAGTCCATTGCAAATGTAACATTAAACTAATGCAAATTCCTCATACAATCGATTGCCCACATGAGTGTTTTGATTTCCAAGTGGAGTGGTGATTGATTGGCCCTAGTAAACCTCACCCCCATTAATCCATCAAAGCTTTTCAATATACCATACCACCCTTGTCTCTAGTAACTTTCTTGAGCTTTTCATGATCTATTTATTAAGCATCATCTGCCAGGTATAGCAGGCAAAGTTGCCTCCTCTACCGATCTATTATGGTCGGTCCTCTGTGTAAGTGAAACTTGTTCCCCAACCCAGAGTAATGATTCTGTTTTTGCCAATTTGAGAGTATCTCTAAGATCAACATCCATATTTCTAAACACTCTGTTGTTTCGTCAATTCCAAATGTACCATAAAATCCATGAAAAATGATAATCATCCATTTGTGGGAAAACTCTCCAAAACAAATAATCCATATGTATGAAAAGTGCTCAATAGGGAAAATATTTGGATTTGATGGGATCTGTGATAGTGCCCAAAATTGAACCGTCGGCATACATTTGAAGAACACGTGATTTATAGATTCCTCAGGTGCTCCATATATGGTGCAAAGTGTATCAATTTGAATTTCTCTTGCTCTCAAATTTTTCTTAGCCGCTATACATCATGATATCATTTTTCATAAAATGCTTTATTTTAAGTGGACAACGTACTTTCCAACAAAAAGCCTTTAGGGGATAGACTATGGGTCCATATTCTGGCAGCATTTTTTCTCTATTGGGATAAACTCGTTCCACTTGATATCTAGATTTAACCGTGTATTTACCATTATTAGTGAAGTGTCATCCATCTCTGTCGACTACCTCAGTCCGGCTCAAAGGTATACTTTCAATACTTCACTTGCTAAGAATCCACCAAAAACTGAACTGCATGTAAATTCCATGTTCTCGAATTTGCATTGATGAGATAATCCATTTTTAGATCATGGTAAAGGTTCTGTCTCATTATATGCAGGGATATTATTTCATTACAATAATTGACGTGTAGGGATAAGTAGTGCGATTACAAGGAATACAAAAACATCAAAATGAAAATAAACACATTTCTTCGGGAGAGAATTCTCCAACAAGTAAGCCATAGAAAACAATTGATAAAAAAGCAAATTACAAAAACTAAAGATAGACTAGACATTTTTTTCTACAAAAAAATGAATGTTTTGTAGAATAGGATTTCAGAGAGATGTGAAATGAAATGAATGATTTGTTAGTGTATTTATATATTTTAAATACATTGTTCATTAGCCGTTAATTAACTATTTGAAGTAAATATATAAGATAAAATTAATCTAAATTATTAGAAAGAAATAAAAAAAAATATTAGTTTAAACAAAAGGTTTAAATATAGATGCCTCATTAAAATATGTTTAGTTATACATAGTGATAATTATCCATATCAAATTTGAAAGTAAATAAACTAAGGTGAATCAACCATATGATATAAATATTAAATTATGATGACAAATTAATCTATCATAACTGACTAATAAATCTGTCATAAATAATAAATTAAATATTTAGGTTATATCCCAGTTATTATAGTGCCTTAAGAAACAATTATAAATTTAAGAAATAAAATATGGGGCGGCATATGATAGAGTGATCATGTTGATAATGTGTTATAATTATATCGTATTGTTTTTGTTTTTTATATATATAATATGATATGAGTGTTTACGTAAGTGATATGAATATATTTGATAGAAGATATAATAAAGATGAAGAAGTATACCAAAGAGAGAGGACACGGTTATTATTATGGAAAATGATTGCCAGCTACCTAAAGTATCGGCCACTACATCGCTGACCATGCAAACTAATTTAATGTATGACTAGCTACACAATGTATATGTTATACATGCTTACATCCCTATAATATATGTTGTTATGTTATTAACATCACAGCCATAATTTAGTTACCTGGAATTGCCACGTGGACGTCAGACAACGTAACACCGTCACATTTTCCGTTTTCTCAACCCGACCCAACCCGAAATTAAAACATAACCAGACGCAAACCAAAATTGAAAAAAACGACCTGCCCCCAAACCGAAAATTAAAGTGAAAAAAACACGACCCGACCCAATCTCCCTTCTTTGTCGTAGAAGAGGAAAACCCAGATAAACTAGGGTTTAAATTTGAACTCGAAATCGTGAGAGAGCAACGAAGGTGGTGAATTTATAAGAGATTATTGACTGAAATTTTGAGAGAATAGTGAATCGCGGACGAAATCTCGTTAGAATGAGGTATTTGGTTCATATTGTAGTTTGATTTTGTTTTCAATTTGGTCGAGTTCTCCATGTGGTCTCACTTGTGTCGGGTTCTGCATGTGGTCTTACAATTGTCAGGTTGTTGTCGGGCTTGTGCAAGCTTGTAGTTTTTTTTATTGTCCGGTTGTTGTCGATGTCTAACTATTGTCAGTGCTGTAAAGATTGTTTATTCTCAAGTGGTGGGTCTCTTGTGGGGTGATTGTCGGGATTGTTTATTGTTGATTTATGTGTGGTTATTTTTTTGACTATTCTGCAGTGATGAGGATTTGGTTCATATCAATTGTCTTCATGGTGGAAAATTCAAAAAAGAAGAAGGGGTTGTGACTTTTGCTGATGGAGAGCTGGTTGTGTTCAATGTGAACTTAGCTTGCGTCTTCACATCTTTGGTGACCAAGCTGTTTGAGAGAAGGATCTTTATTGGAAAATGTGGTTCAAACATCCTTTTGAAATTGTCGAAGATTGTAAGCCTTTGTGGGAAAAGAGGAGCTTAACAAGAAGAAATTGGAAACAACAGCTCGATGGTATAAAGGAGTTGACATATATATTGAAAACGTTGTTACTAAAGAGGTGAAAGGGTCACCTTTACATGAAGAAGAGATAGACTTACCTGGAGAGGATAAAAAGACTATCATTGAAGAGTATCATGAATAGGCAGAAGGTGATGATGTTGGGAGTGAGGATGAAAGTCAAGATGGTGAATATAGAGGCGAAGGGATATCTGATGATGAAAGTATAGATTCTGAGGTAGGGCTGTCTGAGAAATCAGAATCTAATGATGATGTTGAGGTAGTTGAGGAGGAGCTAGAAGTTTTCAAGGATGTGAACTATGAAGAACAAATTCCAGATGAAGATGAAAACTATCCTGCCACTGATGACTCCTCAGGTGATGAAGAAGAACAAGCGGAGAGGTTGGGTAAAATAAATATGCATGATGGTGTTTTCAGTCTAAGGCAATTGTTAAACACTGCTGAGGAGTTTAAGGAGAATGTGATCAGATACATTCTAAATTCAAGGAGAAACGTTGTTTTTGATAGATGGGAGAAGACTAAACTCAGTGAAAAGTGTGCTGAGAATGATTGTGGATGGCGCATATACTACTCAGTGGAGCATCTGATTGGTAAATGGATGGTGAAAACATATGAAGATGAGCATCAACGTCATTGTAATAACCTCACGAGCCATGACTTTTCGGTCGATAAAATTTCCGCTCGACCAGTTCGGAGTTGGTCGACCAGATTTAAAAATAAATCGACCCGATGTATTAATGTCTCAACAGGACTGTCATGCGGTCGAAAGGACTTCCTTTGATATTTTTGATCGAGTGTTAATTATTATGGTCGATTTATATATAAGCTGGACGAGTTTATCCAAACGCAAGACGAGAACCAATGGACGGAAAACATTTGATCGAAAACTGGTCTCGAATACTTTCAGTTGCTTGCGATTCATGTGCATGTCATGTGCTGCCTGGCTGCGTGCTTCCTTCCTGACCTGGACATGTGAGATGCACCTTCCTGCTTGCTTGCTTCTGTAGTAAATGTCACATGATATTCACAAGCTGCCTGCTTGCTTGCTGGCTCAGATCTATAAAACAAAAATCATGTGGCTGGAAAGCTTTCTTCAAAGCAAGGAAACTGTGAGCTGCTTGGTTGCTGGAGAAGCTGAAGCAGGACACCAGCTGTCCCTTGCACACCAAAGCTTTGTGTTAACCTGGACACACACACAAAGCTCATATCAGCTACTTAATCCTCTCAGTCACCTGCTTCCCACGTTCTGAAATAGAGAGCAAAATCAGACAGAAAAGTTTAGAGAGAAAGAGAGAAAGAAGATAGAAAAATCTGTAAGAAAATTTGAGAGAAAAATTTAGGGAAAATAAGAAGAGAGATCTCACATGGACGAGAGATCTCACATGGACGACCCTTTCTAGCCTTCTTGTACTTTGAATCAGTGACTGTGGTGTGTGGAAAAGTTGTATCTGGTCCAGAAGATTCATGAGATCACTTCACAGCTTATCAGTCTTGATTATTGAACCGGTAAGACCTAAATCAGTTTGTTCGGATCAGTTTAATCAGATCAGTTTTAAGGAAGCTTCATGTCTGATGTAAACCCTAAGTTATGCTCTGTTCTGTCCTGAGTTGAACCGAATCTTGATCTCTTTGTTTGAAGGTCAGGACGTGATCTTAGCATGAAGAGAGTGAGCTACCAAGTTCATCCATCACTGAAGTAAAACCGGTAAGGCCTTCGTCCTTGTTGTCTGATCAGTCTGAATAGAACCGGATGGTGATAGGTTAAGCTAATGCACAGATCATTTGTAAAAGGCTTTGTAAGGTTCAGACTTGTTTTTTTTTTTTTTTTTTTTTGTAACACGAAATGTTTCATTCAAATTCTTAATCGATTACAAGAACGATTACAAGAACAGCATTAGATAATCGATGTGCCATCCTACTAGAGATGTCTAGAACAAAGCCATCGAAAGATAGAGACACAAACTTAGACAAGTTTGATAAAATGTCGAAAGAGGTTTCGAAGGTACCACACACGAGTAAAATTATGAAATTACATCGTCCTTCAAATTCTTCGAAGTTGAGAATAGTCACCGCATATCGTGACGTTAAGCGCTCCAAAACTTCGATTCTCATCGGAATGAGTTTCGTTGTACCTTCCGGTCCCAAACGAACCATTACACAAGGTAGCAAACAGTATGGATAACGACAATGCTCTTTCGCTTCAAAGAAAGCAAGAGAAGAGTACCTCTTATGATGAGGAATTTTGATGGGAAGAGTCTCTCCTACAAGGAGGAGGAAGGTGGGAGACGGTCTCTCATGGCCTCGACATGAGGAAGCTTGAGTATCACTTGCTAGATAGACCCGTTGATGAAAAACTTTGCTTGAGCATATTGCTATCTTCGGTGAATACGAGGACAATGGGCCAATCAAATATGATGGCTGTTGGGCACATGTGGCCATGGCAGATAAAGATGGGTGAGATAACTCCAATATTGACGATTGAATCCTTGTGGCATCGTCGAGCAGATTGACAAGATTTGATGAAGGAGGAGAAGCCATGTTCGGGCAGATACTTCGAGCGCCAATATTACCGTATCGGAACCAAAGAAAATTGACAGGAACAAAGCAAAACCGCTGGTCATAAGAATCTAACAAGTTAAGACTGAGAAAGAACATGTCTGAAGTTGTGAATGTGCATTCAGATCCGGTGATAGGTGATGATAGTCGAGCAAACTCTTTGGGAACCCCCAACAGTTGAGAAAGCTCTTCGGGAACCCCCGAAAAAAGTTTTTGAACCGGCTGAACCGGTGAGTGAGAAGGTGTGGTTACAGTTGCTCTTCTTTGGTCCGGAGGGTCAGGTGGATCTGGAGGTTTTGGTGGGAGACGGCGAGACGGCTGAGCATGAGGAGTCCTCCGTCGAGGAAGCTGGCCAGATTTCTTCAGCTGACCATGTTGATTCACCTTCACCGAGAGGAAGAGCTGGAGAACAACCATCGTCATAGCTTCAACCTCGCGAAGAGAAACAGATCCGGAACGGCGGAGAGATAGGCACGACGAAGACCAAACCGAGAAAACTCCCGACGAGACTTGGGTCGAGCAAGAGAAGATATGCCTTCAAAGCGAGACTTCACCGGAGGAAACCCGCCGGTGGTTGAAGCACATCTCAAAATCTCCTCGTGCGGCTGTCTTGGGTTGCGGGCCAGAGAGAAGTCTCTCTAGGGCGAACTCTTTTTTGGTTGACAAACAGGGTTCAGACTTGTTTATTTTAAGTTTGAATCAACCTGAACTCATTTTGATATTTTCTAGTACTGATCTGAGCCGAGCTGTCTATGGTCTGAAATTGTCATATCTTGTTCTAGTCTGAGTTGATCTGAAATGCTAAGCTTTGTCCTGAACCGAGCTGATAAGATTTGATTTAAGTTCTTCTTCGAAACCGAACTGTTGGATTAATGATCTTGTGTACCGAACTGCTTTGTTTGGTCAGTGGTGGGATAAACTGGATCCTTCCTTTTGGACGTTCTGAATCAGAAGTGAAGTGGAGTGTGATTAGCCTGAGCTAGAGTCTAGTCTTCCTTAGCCAATCTCATAGATTTAAAGGTGAGTCTAGATAGATGACTGATGAGTTATGAATTAGTGTTGCTTGAGAAAAATAAATGATAATGCTTGATAGATAAGTAAGTCTCTTGAACTATATTAAACTGTGAAGTGTTTACTTATTATAAACACTTAAGAAATATTATGAATTATTATTTGAGGTTTATCCCGAGCGTTAGTACTTGTTCTCAAGTACTAATATATAAGTATATAAGTATGAATCATGTGAAGTCTTATTGTATATTCACTCTCCCTAAAGTTTCAGCATTACCGTGAATTGGTCCTTAGATATGGAACAAGGTCACGAAGACACGATGATGGGGTCGCACCCTGGAGACTGTGCAACTGCATGCAGCGTTAGATGTTCGATCTTTGAATATCTGATTGAGATGATGGTTATATTTATTTTTCCCGTTAGGCTCAGTTAGCCTTGGTGGTTTTCCGGGTTTAGTGTATGTGTATATATATATATATATATATATATATATATTATACGTATGAATGAATGGCGGGTGTTGTGGAGGTGATGTTTAAGATATGATTCACATCGATTGAATGATAGGCCTTATATATATAATAATTAAGGAATATATTTCCTCTGCATTCAAATGGTGTCGATTGCTCAGGATACTATTGATATGTGTTGGGGGTGTGGGATTAGACTCACTGAGTAAACTATTTACTCATGACTCATTTGTGATGCAGGTAACCAGTAGGCGGGAGACCTTTACTCTAGGACGGGAAGGAAAAACATTAGTGAGCGGTAGTTTTATTATCCTTGCAAAGTAGTTTTGATATATCCTATGTATAAAGTTTGTTGACCAAGAACCTCGAGGTTAATCATTAATATTTTTGTAAGATGCTTTTGAAAGAATATTATATAATGTATTAAAGAATGTTTCTTTAAGTACGAGTTCCATATGATATTAGTCCTTGTCCGAACGAACTAGCTATTTGGTATTACCCAGTAAGGTTGAAAAGCCTCGGGTTGTACCTAATAGGATATGTGTACTTAGGCGATTGGCCTAAGGTACTAGGATCTTTTCCGGGAACTTTGGGTTAACCGTTGAGGTACACATTGTGGCCTCTCGATTTGGTTTAAGTTAATAGTGATTGGATGTGCATGCTCTTTTTTTATTGTTGCACGGCTGGTCGAGTCAATTTGTACTTAGACCAGATCAGGGATGTCACAGTCATCCTGTTGGGAGGTGTAAACAGATAAAGAGTCCTGTATTGCTAATCTTTTTCTAGAAGAAATTAGGCGAGATCCAGAAATGAGTGGTCAAGAAATCAAAGATGAAATGAAGAGGAGGTACAATATCATCATCTCACCTCCACAGTCACAAGTTTCAAGGAGAATGATATTTTATAAACTCCAAGCTGAAACTAATGAACAGTTTGCGAGACTAAGAGATTACGAGCATGAAATTAAGAGGTAAACTTGATTTCTTTGAACTTTCATCTCACCTTTCATTAGTTGATATTTAACTTCTTTCTGAAAATTTCAGGACAAATAAAAAGACAACCGTGGAGATTAACACAATCAGAAAAGAGGATGGTGAAGAGATGTTCTCTCAAATCTACATCTGTTTTGAAGCTCTAAAGCGGTCATGGAAACATAACTGCAGACCCATCATCAGTTTAGATGGTACTTTTTTAAAACATTTTGTCTAGGGGATGATATTGACAGCAATTAGAAGGGATCCAAATAATCAGATATATCATATAGTTTGGGAAGTGGTTTCAGCTGAGAACAATGATAACTGGGAATGGTTCATTCACAAGTTGAAGCTCGATTTGGGTTTGGGTGAAGGTGAAAACATTTATATTATATCTGACATGCATAGAAGTCTGATCCATGGTGTTTCAAAAGAGTTGCCAAAGGCTGAGCATCGAGCCTGCGCTAGACACATCTACGCCAACCTGAAGAAATTGCATAAGTCTGACACCTTGAAGCCATTGTTTTGGAGAGTTGCAAGCAATTACAATGAAGCTGTTTTCAAGGTGAATCTTGAAACTTTCAGAGAATTTGATCCGCTGGCATGTGACGACTTGTTGAAGAAAGATCACCGTATGTGATGCAGGGAATTTTTTAGGATTGGTTGCTGTTGTGCGGATATTCACAACAATCTGACGGAGTCTTTCAATAGGAGTCTGAAAACTGCAAGGAAGAAGCCATTTGTGCAAAAGTTGGAGCTCATAAGGAGAGATGCAATGAAAAGAATAGTGAATAGGTATAAGATAGCTTTTAAGGAGACTGGAAAACACACAAAGAAAGCAAGAAAGGAGATGGAGAAGTCGTGTGAAGAAGCACAACATTGTTACTCAGTCTAAAGTACTGGTGGGAAATTTGAGATTGTAGAAGGGGGCTATTCAGTGAGTCTCAATAGGCACACTTGTGTCTGTAGAAAATGGTACTTGACATGTATTCCTTTTCGTCATGATGTTTGTGCAAACCGAGAGAAAACCGGATTGGTAGAGGAGTACATCTCCGACTTCTATTTGACTGAGAAATGGAAAGAGACTTACCGTAAAGGTCTGAAGCCGGTTAATGGTCCTAAGTTTTGGGAAGAAACCGGAGGAAGACGCATTTTCTGCACCACCCTATAAACGACCACCAGGTAGACCAAAAGGTAAAGAAAGGATCAAGGGTGTCCATGAATCACCTTCTAAAAAGAAGGCTGGCCGACAAGGAAGACAAGGACATTGTGGTTTATGCGGTGAAAAGGAACATAACTCAAGGAAGTGTCCACGTGAAGTATTGTCTAAGTCCTTCTAAGTCCTTTTTATTATGTTTTTTTTTCTTGTATGGCTGTAACTTTTTTTGTTCTCGTAGTATGAGGAGGACATAGCTAAGAGAAGGCGTCTTAATGAGGAAGCTCAGTTGGAGGCACAAGTTCAAGGCCAACTACAAGCACAAGAGGAAGCTAATGACCAAGAACAAGAGAAGGCTGAGATGGAAGCAGATTCCATGGCACAAGTATTAGAGGAAGAGCAAACACAAGCTGAAGTTCAAGATGTTGCTTCTACTGCACCGCAACCGACTCAAGTACTCAGAAGATGCAGCCATCTGGCTTCATTGTTGTTTGGTTGATCATCTATGATGTGCCTTTTGTTTTGTTTTAGATGCTTAGTATGTTTAATGTCTCGGGTATGCTTGTCGCGGAGATGTTCGTTTCTTTTTGGATGTTTCTCTCGGTTATGCTTTTTGGATGCTCGTGTCGGGTATGCTTCTCGTGTAACCTAACTCCATGTTTATGACTTATTTGGATATTTCTACTAAGTTTCTTGTATGTCTTATATGTCTAATAGATGTTACATGTATCTTCTGTTTCCATGTTTAAGACTAAATAATATAGATAGTTAAGTTCACCAATATAGATACATACATATCAGTCATTGCAATATTACTCAAGTCAAGGCATTACACATCATTACTCATCCAAAGCGTTACACATTGATCATTTAACATTGATCAGGCATTGCCAAAGCATAACCATTTCACTAATACTGCCTTCCATCCTAATTCAAGCCTTCCATCTTCATTGCTAGTGGCTGGTTTCTCAGGCATTTTCTGCTCCAACTCCATACGAAGCTCATTAACAGTGGCTGCAAGTTCACTTATCTGTTTCGTCTTATCTCAGATTTCATCTCGAGCTTGGATCAAAGTCGTCTTTGGCCAACCATTCCCTTCTTCTTCATCAAGCCAGGAAATCAAGCCAGGAAAACTAGGAACAGTTCTTATTACCCCCTTCCTAATGACAAAAAAAGACAAGTTAAAACGAATCCCAATACTACTAATCACCAAAAGACATTAGTTTGATCAAGACCTTGTACAGTTCACACCCAAAGACCCTTCACCCAGGATTTTTGTCTGTCTAAGATGTGAAAACCATTGCTGACAACTTACAAGCACACATTCTTCGACCACCATAACTTCGGTTCCTAATATTGCTTGATGACCCCGAGCTTAGATCCATCTATCAAACAAATCAATAACATCTCATCTTACAATCTAACAAAAACGAAACATCAACAAGAAACATGGTTTTAATATGTTCGATTTTAAGCTCGAGCTTAGATCCATCTATTGAACAAATCAACCACATCCTATCTTACAATCCAACAAAAAAAAAAGAAACATGTATCTACTGGGTTACACGATTCTAACATATTTCGATCTTTGGAAAGAGGTTTTTGTGTTCTTCGATTCTTACTTGGACTTTGATTTTTTTTGATTTTGGTGTATATGTTCTTTGATTCATTGTTTAGAGAGAAAAGATATAAAGTTGATGCAATTGGGTAGGGTGGTGGTTTAACTTAATTTGGCTCTGGTTATGTTTTAATTTAATTTGGGTTCGGTTTAATTGAGCAAACAGATGTTACTTTGTCTGACGTCCACGTGGCATTTTCGGGTGATTATATTACGGTTGTGATGTTAATAACATAACAACATATAGTTCAGGGATGTACACATATATAACATATACATTGTGTAGCTAGTCATACATTAAATTAGTTTACATGGTTAGGGATGTAGTGGCTGATACTTAAGGTAGCTGGCAATCATTTTTTCTATTATTATTGAGTTCGTGTGTATTACAAATCAACCGAAACATTCAATTTATAGAGGAGATATAAGACATATTTCATTGTGAAACATTATGAAGTTGTGCTCCATTTTTACTTCTTTACGCTAGCTCTTTGATTTTCGTAACAGAAAAATTGTTTTTAGGCCAAAAAACACATACATTGTCTTAATAGGATAAGTTCAAAATAAAATTGTATCATTAGGCTAATGTTCACCAAAAAATCCATTTTTCCTTCGAAAATACGATTATAAATTAATTATAATTTATTAAAATATTATACTTTAAAAAAACTAATTTAATTAAAATTGTTCCATTAAAAACTGACATTAATTTGAGAAATATCTTACAATAGCCGTAAAATAGTTTTTGTCACCAATATAGTTTCCCAGGATCAGAATGTTTTATTAAGAAGGTATATACACTTATATCCCTAGGGTTAACTAATCTATCTTAGGGTTTAAAGTTAAGGAGTGAAGTTTTAGAAATGAAATTTAAAATTTTTTTTAAAAAAAATATTAAAAATTAAAAAAGAATCGATAGTTTCAGCATTTTCAAATTTCTAAAAGAAAATCTCCCACCACCGTGAGAGAGAGGTTCTTTGTCGCCACCTAGAGAGACATCTTCATACTAGATGTAAGTTTCTTTCACAAACTCTTTTTATATTTATCTGATGAATAACCAGTATCATCATTCTTAATCTAATTGTTCTTCTGATTGGTCTTAGTTTCATGGAGATTTGAAGACTAATGATATGGCTACATGCAGAGCCGTGCCTACTTGGTTAAAAAATAAACAATAGTTTATGGCATTAAATTATTTTTTGCAACCGGTTAAGGCATCAATTTTATTTTAAATAAAAACTAGATTCTCAATCTCCCTTTAAAGGGGCGGGTATATTTTTTATTTTAAACTTTTTTGAAAAATTTATTTTTATATTTTTTTCATAATCATATTTGTTTAATCTTTTATCAATAATGTAAATAACTTAATATTATTATTATTATATAACAATACATGAGTAATAAATAGTTGAATCAAACATTTATCAGTTAGTCATATTTATTTTTTCCATAATCATATTTGTGTTTAATCTCTTATCAATAATGTAAATAACTTAATATTATCATTATTATGTAACAATACATGAGTAATAAATAGTTAGACCAAACAATTATCAATTGGTCATGTTGTTGTTTTAATATAATAGATTAAAAGCATGTTTGCATATACTTTTTCATAAGTGTACACGTAATTTAATGTTTCTTCTTACAAAACTTATCTTTATTTCTCTATATATATTCAGATACTTGTTTATATTTAACTTCACTGCATTGAGCTATATCTTCGTTAAGTTTTTAGTTGTTAATTAATTTTTATTCCATTTGTTAATTTCATAAAAGTTTATACTACATAAATTTTGATCATATATTTATATAAATTTTGTATTTTTTTGTATATTTCTAAACAGTTCATTTTTTACTCTGAAACTGATTATTAATTTTCTTTTAGTTTTATAGTTTATTTACTATAAAAACTTTAAACATTTAGCTACTTTTTTTTATTTGCTTAGGGCAGCAAAGCTCTCGTTACATGGAACCAATCGAGTTTTATTCTTGAAAATATGTTGTCTAATCTACAAATATTCAACTGGTCACGACACGTTGGGAGATCACAAGATAGAGGCATTGCGGTTACATCTTGAAAAACGCTCCCTAATTCAAAAAGATAATGATTTTAGTTGGGATCTTCTGAAGATTGCTCTATAACATATGGGGGCATAGAAGGAAATGACTCCACTTAAGGACTGCAACTTCAGGTTGGATACAGTTCAACATGATGTTCCAAACCTTAAGATGTTCAAGGAGGAGTTTGATGGTAAAGGTCCTGTCTTTATATCTGAAACATGCTCTACTTGGACTCATTGGCTCTGCTCCAGCATCGTACTCAAACCATATAACCCAATCAATGCCTGGAGTTGGAGCTTCTCTTGGGAAAATTTGTCGAGAATATTTGTTAGTTCTTTTCCATGCTCTAACATCTTCAGACATAGTAAGGATCTGCATTCTCATGTTTTTGTAGATTTTGAGTTCAAAAGCGCTTGTTTAGTTATAGATCTATATTATTTGCGCCCATGTTCGAATACGTGGCCGGAGTGCGCTCCGCCGTCGTAAAAAATTGGATTAAAAAAACATTTTTGTTCAGGTGGTTTAGAGTCCAAAATCTGTAAGTATTTCATAGGTCTATCAAGTTTTAATGGTATTCAGTAATAAACTAAGTTGAATCAAACCAAATCACTTTAAAAATTAGGTCTGGAAGAAAAGTAGGTCGAGGAAGAAGACAAAAGCTGAACTTAGAATTTTCCCCTTCATTTAACTAAATGATACAAAAGAATAAACTTTTAGATTAGGCCTTAGAACTCGGAATGGGGAGCTATCTGAATATAAACCAACCACAAGACTACCAAATCTTTCATGACATCTACGGTAATGAGTTAATATTAAATGTTCGTTGTCTAAATAATTCGATTTTTTTCAAATATGAAAACAAAATATTTGCAAATATTTTCATAACTGCACTTCCCATATTTTTACAAATTTGTTCATGATTATCCATAGAATACACATTCTACTAGTGATGGACATTTAGGTTTTCGATTTGGGTCAGTTTGGTTTAATAGGTTTTTAAGTTATTCGAGTTAGGGTGTTCATGAACCGTTTAGGAACCAGACATTTTTTAAATCGGTTTGGTTCGGGTCGGGTTTAAAGCCCAATGACCAAAAGAATCCCAAAAATCGAGGTAAACCCAGAAAACCCCAAAATATTATTCGGGTAGTTCGAATTCTTTTTGGATTTTTTAATTTTAATTATATTTTATATTAAAAAATAAATAAAAAAATTAATATTTTTTATATATTCAAAATATTTGGGTACCCGTACGGTTCTCGGTTCAGTCTCGGTTTGGTTTCGGTTTTTTAGATTTAGAAATATAGGAATTGTTTGGGTTTTTGTAATTTTCAGTCCGGTTTTGTTCTCATTTTTTTTTTGTTCAGTTTTGGTTCAACTTTCGGATTTCGGATAATATGTCCAGGACTACATTCTACTATGTGTAGAAACAAGACAACATGTTTGAAATCTGTTTCTACAAATATTTTATTTTGAGTCATTTGTAGATTGTTTATTCTACAAAATTAAGAGTAATAGGTGAAGCGAAGAATGTGCATGTAATGCATGGACCGCCAATGACTAATAAGCCTCCCACACCCGCCCAGTCGGCCCGTGGGCTCCATTCCGTGCGATGGGCCGTGCATTAATTTTTTAAAGGCTCAAAAGTTATATTTACTGACCCTGCAATCACCAAATGGCATTTCACATGCTTTGGTGTCACTCGCACAGTATCGCGAATCACTTCTCGATAGGTCACTCATCATTCCACTACTCCATCTCAAGCACACTTAACTATAGTACTACAAGAAAATTACACATATATAGCGTAAGGAAAAAAACTATTACAGGTTAGCAAAGCGCTATGGTGAACAGTTGTGTCTACCCTCCCCCCCATTCTTTTATTTTGCACATTAGATAGCATTTTTAGTATGTTATTTTAATATCTTATTTCGATAGTGTTTATTAGTTATGCAATTGTAATGCTTATAATAGCATTGAATATTTGCTATTTTTTGTTTAAATATAGCACTATTTTAATGTTATTGTTAGTTTTAATATAGCAGTTGCTCTTTTGTTGTTGTTTCTATAATTTTAGTACGGATTTGTTGTACAATTTGAATCAACGTATTAGTTGTAATTATTATCTCTGTCATATTTTTATCAATAGAGAAACACAATGTCATGAGCCAAACCATCACTACTAGAAAACACAAGTTTTAATAGCCCAACCATCAAGTTTTACACAACCAAACCACAAACAAAGTATTCAACTAACCAAACAAGTTCTACTACCCAAGACATTTCAATATACGTCACTGGTTCACATATAAACAATCTTGTCATTAGGCCAAGCGAGAACAGAACCTAATACATCTGCAACAATCTGGAATTTTAAGGTTGGTCTCCATTTGCGGGCATTATCAATCTTACATACCTCAACCCATACTTTTCTAGCGTTTGGACCAAATGGAACAAAATGGATTTTGTCTTCTGGATTGTTTAGTAAAACTTTGCCTTCTGCAACCGTTTTACTCGATCCAAAGCAGTTGAAGAGGAAGCAGTTCTTCTTAGGAGAACCACTTGTGTTTGAGTTGTTAGCTACACTCTACAAGTGAAATTTTCATACAAATCATCACTATAAAAAAATAGATGACTGTCAAAAATAGATAATTATGTGTAGAGTTTTATCTTAGGTGATGAATCTTTAGATGATGAATCTTTAAATGGCACTGCTCCGTTAGCAACCGATGGTGCCTTAGATGATGAATCTTTAGATAGTCTTGTTCCTTCACACAGTTACCAATGCTGCTTGCTTAGCTTCAAACTTATGGACATGTGCATCTCTAGCATGCATGAAAGCTAGCTTGGTAGCAGTAATCCCTCTTCCCATTCCTCTAACTCTTACATTTTTATCTTTACCTAGAATCTGACTCACAACATCTTCTTTAACACTAATAGTGGAATTTGAGCCCATCTCACTAACAATTATTTTATTTTTTTCTTGATATCAAATTTGCATAGGTATCAATATAGATTACCAAGTATAACCGGAAAAAAAGTTTGATAACTTCTTACAATTATTTCTTCAAACTCTGGTCTCACGGCTCTTCCATATCCAAATCTTGCTTCTAGTAACTTACTCGGCCCATATGCATTTTTCTTTTACAAGTAACGAAGAAAGTAAGGTATAATGACTACTGAACTCACCTATACACTACATCACATAGACATACCATTTCATCACTAAGGCGACCCATTCCTTTGCGACTGGTGGTGTGTGGAATCTGACGCATCCTCATATCTCTAAACTGGTGACTCGTTCCTACAATCAGATTCAAGAATTAATATATCAAACCTTTATTTTAATGGGAAGAGTTAAAAGAAACCACCTTGAAAGAGTGATCAGTCCTACTCTTCACCCACTTTATCCAAGCTGGGTCATTGTGAAGGTTGCTTGGTTTTAAGCATTGTAGAGTTTCCATATTCATTGTAGAACGCAGTTTCTTAACTAGCCTTAACTTAGAAGCTCTAAAAACGCAACCTATTTGCTGGAAGACATACGTCTTTTGCCAATCTTCTGTCAAATTTAACCTCGCCTACAATAATATCCAAGGTTATCATATAAAATATAAAGAAAGCATAAGTTTTTTACATAGTAACAAAACTTGTATCTGTAACTCCTCCCACATTGTATCTTTTGTCTGCTCATCAGCGTGCCTTCAATCGTCATCAAGTACTGGTACATACTTCTCACAAGAGTTCTAAGGAAAGAAAAAAATGTGACTGATCCTTTACCAACAGGTTCAAAAAAGCTGTTAAATTGATCTTCCACCCTCTCCTCATGCCTTTTAGCCACTTTATTCATCTTCGTTGGTCCTCTACTTCTCCTCTTCTTGGTCTTTGACTGGTCTGTTAAACATTCTTCTTGTTCTTTTTTAACTTCTGGTTTGGATCCTACTGCATCTGCTTATGCTTCTTCAGTATTTTCTTTGTATTTATCTGCTTCTGCTTCTTCAGTATTTTCTTTGTCTTTATCAACTTCTGCTTGTGATTCTTCTACTTCCTGATTATTGTTTTCTTGATCTTCTTTCTCAAGCACATCCTCAGGGTCTTCAACATACCTCCAAGCATCAGGTTCTTTATCAGGAACATCCCAGGTTTCTTCATCATGCACTTCCTCCGTTATTCTTACTTGACCAGATGATGGAAACTGTGTTTTACGGTTAGCTTTTTCCTTAACCAGCTGCCGCAAGCTTCCTTTCTGACGATTGTTGCGTCTTGGAATGATTTGATTGGTTTTCTTAGTCATCTCTGAAAATAAACATAAGAGAGATTTATTATAATTTACTACTAATCTTAACTCTACTAATCCTAACTCTACTAATCTGCTAACTACTAATCCTAACTCTACTAATCTTCTAACTACGACTCCGATATGTAGATGCCTTCGCAGTCATCCCTAATACATAAATTATCATCATCAGAAGCTTGATTTTCTAAATCTTCACAGTGCTGAATGGATGATGGGGGTGCAACAAACTCTGCTTATGTATCCAACTCATGGTATCCTCATGGTGGAGCCTTCATAACTACATACCAAGGTGATGAGCCATATTCTGTGGAATAAAACACTCGTTTTGCTTGAGACAGTATAATATAGAGTCTTGGAGAAATGCAGACTGGTATATATGTAGTTTCACAAGCGTAAAGCCCTCTTCTTCTTTCACACCATTCCCTTTATTGGCCCACTTACACTTGAAGAGTGGAACCTGGAACATGTGATAATCCAGAAATATTATCTCTTGTACGACTCCGTAGTACACAACAATGTATGCCTTTTGATTAGTATCTCGAGCACTGGAACGACACATGGTGAAAGCTCCACACGACACTCCACTATTCTGAGACTTCCTCTGTACATCATCGTTATGAAATCGATCTCCATTAACTATATATCCCTTATACGTTTGAGCTTCAGCTCTTGATCCAAAAGCTAACCACTTTAGCTTCTTAGAATGATCCTTTGAGTTACTTGGGATCTAGTGACAAAGAAAGAGACAAAAATAAGAACTAGTGTTAAATAAAGTATTAAATAACAAAAATCCATACGATGTGTATATGTAACTGATCATATACCTTCTCTTTAACACACTGTGTAAACCTTTCCCCATGAAATTTCCACAAAAAAAAATTCATTACTTTTGCACCGCACATTTGTATCTTGTAATTCTTCCAAATTCATAATATATTCAATGTCCAAAAGTCAAACATGGATAAAACTTATAGAAAATACAGGAAAAAAGGTGGTGATACTTACTCAACATAAAACTCCAAACAGAAGGCCATGCATTCTCCTGCCATGTATCCCTCAGCCATACAAGCTTCTTGCCTAGCATAGTTAATAACATATGATTTGAGTATCTTCATGTACCTACATCTCAAACAGATTCCATATTAATCAAATCAGCTTACAACACGTCAAGCAACAAAAAAGAATAGATTTAAAGAAACACTAATCAATACCTCTCAAAATGATACATCCATCTAAAGTGGACCAGGCAACCTAAACGTGTCTCCCTTGATAGATGAACAAGAAGGTGGAACATGATATCAAACGCTGACGTAATTGATTGAAGAATTTGCATATTCTATTCATTGCAATCCGAGGCCCATTTGGTAGCATTACTCTCAGAGCCACAGGTAACATGTTTTGTTGTAACACATGGTGATCATGGGACTTTAAGCCACTAACGGTAGGAGGATCAACTAAAACACAATTGGCAATATTTGCACAGTAGCCATCCGGTACTCTAAACTCAGACAATCTCTTGCAGAACTTCTTTTTCTTGGTCTTGGACAGCCAATAAGCAGCAGGTGGTAAGTAGTTTTGAATCCCCACATCTTCCAAATCATGTTGTGCCTTCAAGCCATCTTTTGATTTAGCATTTTGCATGAGGAGAGACAATACGGCATCAGGCACGTTCTTCTCAACGTGCATTACATCGATGTTGTAACATACATGCAAATCCTAAGACATCGAAACAATGAACTAAGTTAGACAATGATAAAAATTTCAAAATATTTAAAGATTACAAAATATTCTAACCTTCCAGTAAGGTAGATCGAAAAAAATAGACCGCTTCTTCCACCTCCATCGATCACTTTCTTCATCAATTTCCTCTTCTGAAAGCTCTTCATCCTCAACCAAACAAGATCTCTTTCTTTTTCCTTTCTTATCTAAAGGTGTACCAAAATCATTCTTAAAGTTATTCAACTGCTGAAATATCTCGACCCCTGATTGAATTCTAGGTATTGTCCCTTCTTCTACAGTGTTATCAAACCAAGTTCATCTACGTCTGTAAGGATGACCTGGTCCGAGTCTTCTCTTATTGCCCAAGTAAACAGGTTTTCTACTAAACTTCAGCCACCTAAAAGGTATATCCTTGCCACATACGTTACATGCTTGTTTACCATTAACTTTACAGCCTGTCAACGTCCCCAAACCAGGATAATTATTGATAGTCCACATCAACATAGCTCTGAGATTGAAAGTGTCTTGGAAAATGAGTCATAAACCCAGATACCTTCACTCCATAAATCATGTATATCTTCAATCAACTGTTGAAGATAGATTGTTTCTCGTTGGATTTGGTCCAGGGATTAACATAGTGAGCATTACTGTAACACCCGATTTTTTTCGAAATAATGAAATAATAATAAAATAAATAAACAGTTAGATATCTCCATTTATTAAATCTCAAAAATAATCTCCAAACACCATAACTCCAAAAAATAAAATAAAATAAGAATAAAAGTCAATAATATTATAAAATAGAAGTCTGTAAATAAAGCAACGAAAATAGCTCAAAAGCACCAATCTGATAGAATCACTCATGCTCGCCAGACTCACCTCAAAGGGGGGGGGAGAAGAAGGAGGGGTGAGTAAAATGGGTGTCACTCAGTGAGGTATGAGATGCTAGACATGCAAAACACTTACAAGAGTAATAGAATTCTAATTGTGGAAGTTTAGCTCTAACATGAACAAACACGACGCCTAAAGCATCACACAAAACAAACAATGCGATGATAGCATATAACTGGTCCATACACCTCGAATTTCCTCATAAAGATATAAATACTTTGCGTTGCTAGTACAGTCTGTCTATGTACCCCGCCCACCATATTTGCGTCGAATGAAAACATCTCTGCACCAGACACCACACAATCTACGTCGATAGCTCAGATGTCTCTGAACCCCCGCCCACCATATATGCGTCAATATCTCGGGCATACATGAACCCCCGCCACCACAGAGTCCCTCCTTTATCTATATATGTATATATATATATATATATATATATATAATCCAAATAAAATTGAATCCTCTAGACCCCTAGTTCCGGTTTACAATGAATTAACAAACTACCAAACATGACTTAAACAGACTCAACTCAAACAGACGGGTCATGTTTCAAAATCTAAATTCCTATAGAAAGAATTACACATCGGTACGAGATTTACAGAATAGACCCTCACCTTAAAAATGTTGAGAAGTTGTATCTATGACCTCTTGTTGCTCAACTATACTCCAAATCTGAAATCAGGGCAAAAAATTGAGTCATAACGCCCTTCAAACGGTCAAAAAAGGATAATCAGTGATATGGTCAAAAAGTCAACCTGCATGTCAAAGGTCAACCTTGTCAAATCTGATCCAAGCCGGTCAACCCTTTATGATATTTTCAGAGTGTAGGGGTTGTGTGTGATGGATAATCCCCTTTAGCGCAGAGAGAACTCGAAATGATGAAGGAGAGGGATCTGGTTTATGCTTGTGTTAACTTGAACCAGAAACAGAAAATTTTAGAGTGTCTTAGATAGATTTAAGTGTTTAAGAAAGGGAGAGTCTAAAGGGAATATGGAACAAGAACACTAAGCTTTATTATGAAGTGAGAGGGGAAATCTCCCTTACTCCCTTAAGTTACAACTTGCCATCTAAGGGCATTTAAATAGAAAACATATTACAAATCAGTAACCTAAAATCAATGGATAGAAACACTTGAAGATTGACATGTGAGATTGAGTCTTGGGTCTGGTCTTGATGCAATCTGAGTGATGGGAGCTGAGTGATGGGAGCTGAGTGATGGGAGCTGATTGGTTGGTCAAAGGGAAGGCTGGCTCCTTATTGACTTCTCATAGGCGCCCATGAACCTTCCCATGGTTCAGACCAGATACATGGTCAATGCTGCCTCTCCTTTACAGCTCAAGCCAGCTCATGACAGCCTGACCTTATCCACAAACGTCCACAAGCTTAGTCTAAGCTTATCTTTTGCCCTAATTTTGCACAACTTCAAATCTGGTCGATCAACGAAAGCACTCGCCCTATTCTTGCACGGTCGATGGTACGGACCTCCTATCCGTACCACTCTCCCTATTTTTGCCCAGACTCCCCAATCCTCTTTAAAGGTCAAATGAGAACATCTTTGGGTCGTCCTATTTTTGCACGGTCAGTACGATGGTACGGACCTCATGTTCGTACCTCGCCCTATTTTTGCACACTCGCCCATTTGTAGCCTAACTCCTCCACAACCTTCTTCCAAGTCTTGTGAACCCATCTTGGACTCTTTCTTAGCTTTGTATAAGCTTCTGGACCCTCATAAAGTCTTCCAAACAATCTTTGGAGGTCTTTCCCTATTCTTGCACCAAAGACCATCTAAACTCTCAAAGCTTGCTTTGTCCATTTCATCTCTTCAAGTTAACGTGACCAAATTGAATCAACCGGTTTTCGTTAACCGGATTTGATTTCAATTGAACCATATTCAAATCAATTCCAAACCGGTTTAATCTTAACCGAAAATCAATTTCCAATAACCAACCGGTTTATCCGTAACAGAATGAAATCAATTTAAACCAAAAATCAACTAAACCGGCTGGCTTGACCAGTCAATGAGTTGACTCAGCCGAGTCTCCTAGTCACTGGCAAGTCAGCGAGTCACTGGTGAACGGTCGCCGGAGGCAACCAAGGAAGGTGGTGACTTACCAAAAAATCCTTTGGCGGCGACAGCGACACAGTGGCGGCTTCCTCGTGATGAACGAACGGTGGCCGGAGATGGCGGCTCTGGCGAATGGCAGTCGGCGATGGTGGCGCGTGATGATCACTCGCGGTGACGCCGGCGATGGTGGCGCGTGATGATCACTCGCGGTGACGCCGGCGATCTGCGGTGGCGCGTGAGATTCATGCGCGGTTCTTCTGTCCGCGCATGAGGGTGCGTGACGTCTGATCTCCAGCTGCTCTGGACTCGTCTTGATATCACGTACACGATGGTGGCCTTAGATTTGCGAAAAACAGCACAGTTAGAGAGATACAATCGATTTTCTAAATAGGAAAACATAAAACATGGCCACAACGGTTTTCGGTGGTTACCTTCGGCAATTAATGGTGGAGGGAGGTCCAGTCTTGACTTAGGCGACAGTGGCTGAGACTGTTCGGGTTCAGATCTCTTTGACGGCTCAATTTCTGCAGAGGTTCGATGCGCTTAGGTTTTCCTAAAAAAAATAATGAGGTGAAGCTAGAATTTATATGAGAATACCTAGGGGTTTCCTGCGATGGACTTAGGCATTATTGGGCCCTAGGATTTGATTCGTTAGAATTGTCCCCCACTAATAAGGGATTCGACCGTGAATCCAGCTCGTGGTTCGACTGTCCAATATCGTCCTGAAAAAGCTCTGGATAATCCATCCTCATCTGAGTCTCAGTCTCCCAAGTCTCTTCCTAGATCCCATATCTCTCCCAATGAACCTTGACCATCATGGTCATCATCCCATGCACCACTTTTACCTGTCAATCCAAAATCTCAACTGGCTGAATAGGTGCAGACAGGTTTTACCGAGATCACGTGGTGGCTGCTGCAAAATAAGCTCTAGCTCTCTCATGGACTTTCTCAATACTGATACATGGAACACATCATGGAAGTCTGAAAACTCCGCTAATAATTGCAGTCTATAGGCCAATGCTCCACAATGGGATACGGTCCCATATATCTCGGTTAAGCTTCTTTAGTTTGTTCTCTCTAAAATGTCCTCATCTTCAGGTACACTAAGTCACCCACCTAAAACTCCAAATCTTTTTGGCGCTTATTTGCTTAACTCTTCTAACGATCATGGGCTTCCTTAACCCGATTCTTGAGCAAGTCCACTTGCGCTATCGTCTCTTGAACCATTCCTGGTTCTATGACACGTCGCTCCCCCACTTTTGTCCTAAAAAGCAGAGTATGAAAAGGCATACCATAAAGAGCTTCATACGATGCAATCTCTATACTCAAATGGTAGTTGTTGTTGTAGGAAAACTCTGCTAGAGGTAAATATTTTCCCCGGCTCCCTTCTCAATCCAAAACACAAGCACTGAGCATATCTTCTAAACCTGAAATAGTTCTCTCTAACCACCCATCTGTCTGCGGATGATAAGCTGTACTCATATGGAATTTTTTCCAAAGTGGCTTCTGGAAGGCTCCCCAAAAAGTAGATGTGAACTTCGCATCACGATCTGATACAATGCTGATAGTAACTCCATGCAACCTCACAATCTCTCTGATGTATATCTCTCCCAACTGATCAGCTCCATATGTCTTCTTGATTGCCAGGAAATGAGCAGATTTGGTGAAATCTATCCATAATCACCCAAATGGCATTCTTCCCACCATAGGTTATCGGAAGTCCAGTCAAAAAATCCATAGTCACCATGTCCCATTTCCACTCTGGCAACGACAGGTTTTGCAATAATTCGCTAGGCACCTGATGCTCAGCCTTAACCATCTGGCACGTCTGACATTGCTATACTAATGTAGCTACATCTTTCTTCATAACAGGCCAATGATAATACCGCTTCATATCCCTGTACATCTTAGTAATTCACGGATGGATAGAAAAACGCGAGTGGTGTGCTTGCTGTAAAATCTATCTCCTTTATAGCTTATCATCTGGCACACAAACTCGTTTCCGATACATGTACATCCCCCTCGAAGATGTATGATATCCAATACTCTCGATCTTAATCTGCTTACCCAAAGCCGCGTCACTATCCTGAGCTTTGTGTATCCTCCACAATAACTATGCATGCTCCAAGGCCTCAAGACCAGCTGTCTCCCCCTCAGCAGTAACTGCACACAATCTAAGACTAGCGAGTGTCCTAGTCAACCTCCTTGGTTCTTGAAACATCGCTCCTCCGACTGCTTAAGAAATTTGCCACCTTATTGTCCTTACCCATATGATAAGTGATATCCAAGTTGTAATCCGCTAACAACTCCATCGACCTCCATTGTCTTAGATTCATGTTCGCCTGAGTAAAAATATACTTCAACTATGGTGTTATGTGAGAATCTGCACCTTTCCTCCATACAAATACGACCTTCAAATATTCAGCACAAATACAACTGGTGCTAAATCCAAGTCGTGAGTAGGGTAATTAGCCTTGTAAGGTCTCAACTAACGTGATGCATACACAATGACATGACCCTACTGCATCAATACACATCCCAGACCAGTACCTGATGTATCCATATAAACCTCATATGGTATCTCGGGACTAGGGAGTACCAAAACTGGCGTTTTCGTCAGTTGCCGCTTCAACTCGAAGAAACTCCTCGAACAAGCATCTGTCCAATCAAACTTGACGTCATTGCCTGTTAATTGCGTCATCGGCTTTGCGATAATAGCAAAACCCTTAAAAATTTCGTGTAAAATCCTGCCAACCCTAGAAATCTGCGGATCTCAGTAGCACTCTTAGGTGTAGGTCATTCTGATATCGCAATAAACTTCTTCGAATATACTACAACTCCTGCCTCATAAACCACCTGACCCAAGAATCCAATCCTTCTCTGCCATAAACTACACTTACTCAACTTATCAAACAATTGATGCTCACTGAGCATACCCAACACAATTCGCAAATTCTCAGCGTGTTCGTCTCTACTCCGAGAATAAATAAGGATATCATCAATGAAGACAATCACACACTTATCCAAGTGCTCGCGAAACACATCATTCATAAGTATCATGAACGCTGCAGGTGCATTGGTCAACCCAAATGGTATCGCACGAACTAATAATGTCCATAACATGTACGGAAAGCCGTCTTCCGCACATCCTCATCAGCTATAGCAATCTTGTGATACCCTGATGCCAAGTCGATCTTAGAGAATCATGAAGCTCCCTGCAACTGATCCAGCAACTCATCGATACGCGGAAGCGGTAATTATTCTTGGTGGTCACCTTGTTTAAGCCTCTTTAGTCGATTCAAAGTATGAAACTCCCATATTTCTTCTTCACAAACAATACCGGTGCTTCCCACGGTGAAGTACTTGGTATGATAAAACTTTTATCTGATAGCTCTTCCAACTGATTTTTTCAACTCTGTCATTTCTGTTGGCGCTAAACAGTATGAAGTTCGTGAAACTGGATACCAACAAATTTAAAGGAAGTCTACCAAACAAAAAGGTGATATTTATTTTTATTTTTAAAATTATCAAATTCCCATAAATATTTCAGAAATCGTCTAAAACCGATTAAAATAGAGTCCATAAATCACCATTCCGGGTCAGGTCCGGGACAGAACCCGCTCTGATACCAAATTGTAATTCCCGCATTTTCCGAAATAATGAAATAATAATTAAATAAATGATATTTTTGATATCTCCATTTATTAAATCTCAAAAATAATCTCCAAATAACATAACTCCAAAAGATAAAATAAAATCCGAATAAATGTCGATAATACCATAAAATAGAAGTTTGTAAATAAAGCAACGAAAACAGCTCAAAAGCATCAATCCAATATAATCACTCTTGCTCGCCAGTCTCACCTGAAAAGGGGGAAAGAAGGAGGGGTGAGTAACAGGGGAGTCACTCAGTGAGGTATGGGATGCTAGACACGCGAACCACTGACATGAGTAATATAACTCACACTATGGAGATTTAGCTCTAACATGAACAAACCCAACACCTAGAGTATCACACAAAACAAACAATGCGATGATAGCATATAGCTAGTCCATACACCCTGCATTTCCTCATAGGGATATACATACTCTGCGTCGCTAGTACAGTTTGTCTTTGTACCCCCGCCCACCATATCTGCGTCGAATGCAAACGTCTCTGCACCACGCACCACACAATCTGTGTCGCTAGCTCAGACGTCTCTGAACCCCCGACCCACCATATATTCGTCTATAGCTCGGG